>OZ026623.1:2944904-3135404 GCA_964020975.1 Hermodice carunculata | reverse complement strand
TCTTAGTCACGCTGATGTACAAAAGTCTTGCTTGTCTCTATGTAATGATTCTTTCTTCACCTGCATCATGAATCCACAGGTACGAACATACCAGGCAAAAACTCATGTCATTCATGTCATAAGACAAAACTGCATGCCACGGTCCTCAATTTTGAAACCCGTGTGATAACGTCCTTGTGCCGTGACAGTCATGAAACTTAGCATAGCCAAATGCTGGGCATAAAATATTAATCATGTGGAGCACCTAGGCCATAGATCATATATTGGTTGATACTCATATATCCATAAACTATTCATCGTTTAGGTAGGTCTTCTCCTTGGTTTGGTTTAGTGCACAGAACTCAAAAACACATACAAATGAGAAACAACATGCTTGTAATGAAGTGCAGCTAGGTCAACTAAGAGTGTTACATTGCTACACATTCCCTGTTTGATTTTGGGTCCCTTCAGGTCTGTGTCACTTTCTTCTGTTCATGACCTTTATGTGCCCCGACTACAATGCATGTTGTAATAGCTCCTTAACTCATTCCATACTATGGTCACAGGCCGTTGTCTGTGGTGCCAGAACCACTGACTTAAGACTATAGGCATGTTGGTACCAGAACTAAAGCTCTTTTCATGAAGATTTAAATGTGCAATCGCCGTCTTTAATCTAGATAAATATACGGATATATCAGGGACTGGTATAGAATGAGCTAAGTCAGGCATCCAAGCCTGTAACATCCTTGTACCATGAGATGTGAGTTTAGCTCAGCAAAAGTAACCTATGCGCCTCTTGGCATACTTCATCATCTAGCTAAAGCTGAAACTAAAACTCAGCTCAGATCAGGTAGCCGAGCCTTGAGGTTTTTTTGGAGTCAAATTAGCTGGCTCAACCTACAATGAGCACAAAATTGTCTTGGTATTCCACAATCGCTAACATAATTTGCACTTTTCATTTTGGTACAATTAATTGTTGCATAGACTATAGACTGAGCCTACCTATAGCCAACACTTGTTTTGCTGGGACTTGTCATATCATTTCGAATTCACAATCCCAGTTTACCAATTTACAAAAATATGTAATCATGTACATAATTTCTGTTATATATATATATATATATATATATATATATATATATATATATATATATATATATATATATATATATATATATATATATATGTGTGTGTGTGTGTGTGTGTGTGTATGTATGTATGTGTGTGTGTGTGTAAGTGTGGGTCAGTCTGTATTTATAACAAATGATAAAATTAAAATATAATTGAAACAAAATAATGCTATTGGGAATGCAAAAAAATGTATCATACAGCACCCATGGAACTATGGAGAGTAACAGATATGACACAGCGTTTGGTATTCTCAGACGTGGCGTAATCGGATATTTGAGCTCCAAAAAGGATGGTCCCAGAACCCAATTGGTTGGATTCTTGGCCCACATTATTGGTCTTGCTGGACAAAATCATTCCAGCAGGTACCATTGTCATATTTTTCTGCTGAATTTTACCGTTCTGATTTTGCGGAGATTTCATACTGTGAAATATTAAAAAGTAGTTGGATATTTGTTTGTAAAATGAAAAAAGCTGTATCGTTTATTCCAGATGGTCTATTTTAAAAATATATTTTTTTTGGTAATGAGGCCATTTTGTGACAAAATAAATCCGACTGGTCCCGGTGGGCCCGTGGCAATTCAAACAAGTATATATGATAGCTGATCTCAGCAGTATTTTTACAAGCAAATCAAAATTGACACATCATACCAATACAAGGTACATGTTTCTATTTTCACTCCACGCTTACAGAAGTAAGTGTTTATAAGTAAACATTTATCATGATCTTTTCAACTCTTTTAACTCTATCACTGCCAACTGTGACTAAGGTCAAAATACGTAAGGTGAACTTCTCCGAATTATCAGACGAACACTTTATAAATGTTCATTGTAATAAAGACCTTTCATTTCAGTACCAGTATGCCTTAAGTCCCATAAAACAAAATTGTCTGGGTCAACAGCTTTCCTCGTCATTTTTGGGGGCACATTGCACCCAAAGAGTGCTGATGGAAGCTGTTTACTCGGTCTATGTTTTATGAAAGCATAAGTCCAAAACTCAAAATATAAAAAAAAACACCTCTCAGCCAGGCAAAACTGTCGCTACTTCAAAAAGACGTATATATATATATATATATATATATATATATATATATATATATATATATATATATATATATATATAAATATATGTGTGTGTGTGTGTGTGTGTGTGTGCGTATTGACATTTAAATTTTTGTATGTCGTATATACATATATAATTTGATTGGTTTTAAACGTATTGTATTCAACAATTGGGAAACAGGGTTACCCCTGTACACATCTGTTTCGCAGAAAAGACAAGTGGCACAATTCCAAAACGCTACAAAGCAATGATACACATGAGTAGCACCACAAAAAACAAGATTTGATTTGTAGCTTAACTCCAGAGCAAGAGGAGCTATGCTTCAGTGTGCAACACTAGCACACACACAAAGTTAGTATCCCAGGTTTAGAAGAATACCCATAAGGCAATAACATTCAACACAATACTTCTTTGCTGTCAATGCGGCATTGCTGAGCGGGACAAACACTCATTCAGACCTCCAGCAAAAGCTGCATTCTCATCCGAAGTGATCGCCATTCATACCATACGCACCATTGTTGCCTAATTGGAGGCGGTTTCTTTCAAACTGTGTCTGCATACAGACTTTTCGTTATTGACCTAGGCCTACGTGGCGACAAAGTTATTTGTATTTTAGTGCAGCCAACACAGTCATGTATTTCATTCATTAATCCTGGTTTCTGTTACTGTTAAACTAATATAGTGGATCTGTATTGTTTTTGCTCGTTATTCTACGGTACGTAAGGCTGCATGCAGTAAAACGGAAACGCATTGCAAACTCTCTCATTGTCACACTATCTGTGTGGGCATGCACTCAATACATATATGTGATAAACAGAGCCACCGAAAGAAAAATTGCCAAGACAATATCGAACTGATCTCCAGGCTGCAGCCAAGAGTTCACACCACAATATACACCAAGATTTAACACTGATGCAATGAATGAGATGGAGGTATAATATGGTATGGCGTAACAGGCACTTTTTGCACCATGAATATGGATATATGTATATATATATATATATATATATATATATATATATATATATATATATATATATATATATATATATATATATATATATATATATATATATATATATATATATATATATATATATATATATATATATATATATATATATATATATATATATATCTTTCACTTGGACTGATCTGAAGTGCACTAATGACTACTTCAGCATGAGTGGTGTACATTTTGTGGTTACTCCACCGCAGTTCTGTTCAACAGCTGTCATTTTCCTTCTCTAAGCTTCATATTTTTCTGGCCGACCACCCTTCCAAAACCACTGCCCTTTTAGCAAACTAGACGCAAAAGTGACCGACCCCCCCCAAAAAAAAAATCGCCAAACATTGTATAGCAATTGTAAAAACAAAAAGATGCTACAGATAGGCGCAGAATGTTGATTGCACATGATATTTCATGTTCGGAACGAGCGGAACTCGAACCTGCAACCTTTGGCACCAGTCGCCTAGTTGAAATGGGAAACGCACATATCCACTCGACCAAATCCCCATTCTTAAAAAGAATGGTTCAATGGAGGTAGTTATGTGCGAGTGCCATATCAACACGGTCATGCAGTATATTTACTGAGTCGGCATATATTTCCAGAATCGGGGACTTAAATCCACCAGCATTAAGGAAATGCCGAAAATATATATTTCATGTTCGGAACGAGCGGGACTCGAACCTGCAACCTTTGGCACCAGTCGCCTAGCAGAAATGGGAAACGCATGATAGATATAAATGTAAAAGATCCGAATGATGGAAAATGCTCCCATCACATCATACACACGTAAATGAGATGATCCAAAGGCGCAGAATGCACATTATACATCATAAATATGTAATTAAAATGACCCGGAAGTACCGAATTGGCCGAGTGAATTGTGGATGGCACTGTGGGATTCCTTGCAGGCTACAATAATAACCGTACTGTCTCTAAGGAACCATTCACCAATAGGACAATTACCGCTTATGCAACACAGTTGTAGTTTTGTCGTAAGGCGGCCTTGATCAATTGCAGGTTGTGCATAGATTTAAGCGACAAGTAGCTGGTAAGAAAACACGGCGTTCCTGCGAACGTAACATTATACGTGTTATGAACAAAAGTAGATGTTCTTGTCATCCAGTAATGAAATTATCTTTTACCATGGGTTTTCTTTTTACATAAAAGCGTCTAACCACTTGCCCATTCATTTGTATTTCTTTAATCTGAAACGAGGGCCACTTGATCACTTTGGTCAATTTTGAAATGGCGCCAGGTCCTGGATAAGACATGGTAAAATAAGATGCCGGCATTCTGCTTCATAATTGCAAATAAATAAATGAATAAATAAAGAGAGAGAGAGAGAGAGAGAGAGAGAGAGAGAGAGAGAGAGAGAGAGAGAGAGAGCGAGAAAGAGAGAGAAGAAAAGGAAGAACGAAATGAGAAAGATGACAGTGTGGTCACACACTCACAAACTGTGCGTAACATAATGATAACATGATAACTATCATGTAACTCAACAAGACAAATATGTATATATATATATATATATATAGACAAAAAAGAGCTGTACGTTTTAGTTGCACAGTATTCTGCATATCAACTTTCTTCAGTAATAGTTATACGGATATAACTGCAAGTGTTTGTTCGATTGCTGACGGAAATGCTTATATATATATATATATATATATATATATATATATATATATATATATATATATATATATATATATATATATATATATATATATATATATATATATATATCAAATGGCCCATGATGTATATCGTTTTTACAACTCGAGGAGATCCGATATCACTCACTCGCTGGGCTCGTTCGTGATATCGGATCTCCTCGAGTTGTAAAAACGATATACATCATGGGCCATTTGATGATTTTTTATTAAATATTTATTTACATCAGCCATCACCATTCTGTAATTAATTTCAGTACTTTATTCAATCAGTAGACAGATAGATTCAATTGATAAAAATGACAAATTTAGGCCTAAACTGAATTCATGGATAAACTGTAGACGCCTATCGACGTAGGTCCTGATGCTAGGTGTCATTTGATCAGTTTAGGCCTATAGCACATGCCTCTTCAAAAAGGCTATCATCTCCATCTCACTCAGACTAGTCAGAGTCATGTTCTATTTCAAGAATGGGCTTTTTGGTTGTTAGAGAGTTTACTGCATTGATGGAAATATTAAAACTGATACAAGCATTTGCAAACAGCTGCATAGGTTGAAAAGCTCGATTTGTCCCATGAGTAGGTCTAAATTCTCCCGTAGATACAGCGTTGCCATCACGCGAATGAGATGCTGTAGGCGAGTCTTTTTCAGGAAGGCTTAGGCTTATTTCCATGGTAGGCTCAACTTGCCTATTTAGGTCCATAGCTTTTGGTGGACTCAAACCTAGTGGATCCTCATTTTCTGTACCGGCAAGAATGCTTGAAATGGTACGCTGTTTTTCAGAGTTAATCTCAGAATAATTGTTGAGACTCTGCAGATTACGGTGCCCAGATAACTGTACAACATCTGTGTCTGGCACTTGATTGTTTCTCAAATCTTGGATCATTGTCTTTCGACCAGAATGATTGGTTACCTTCTTTTTACCGTCGATAGGTATTTTTGCTTTTGCAAACATATTTTTCATGATTGCATTTAACGTGTTCATTCCCATAGGTTGAGTTTTGTACCACACAGAATAATCGCCGGGAGAGTTGGTTTTTAGCGTGTGACGATTGATGCCCAAGTAGAAGGCTGTGTCCGGTTGGAGCATACTGGTCGGCCGCCGACTGGCATATTTCTTGTAAACCGCAACTGGATTACGTGGATCATTCATGTCAATAGACGTGGCAAACATTTTAGGATGAATAGGCCTTATGTCGCGCACATCTTGACCAGTTCTGGTCTTTGTCTGGCGCTCATTATATTCGAGATACTCAGTTCCATCATGAGCTGTACACAACTGCACATCTCCCCATTGCACATCACGGTGCTCTTTACACCCTCTGAGTCCGAAGTGGCGATTTACATGCCACCACAAAACATTTAGCAGTGCTTCCGGATCTTGCAGTCCCATTACGTTCCGTTCATACAAAAGGTCAACTTCTGCAGCTGAAATTGCTCGTGCCGCATTTGGAACAATTACCCATAAATTGGAGTCAAAATTGCACCTCAGGCTATATAACAGCTATGAGGTTACACAAGATTTCAATCTTGCGTTGTTGCCTAATTTGTACCAGTAAAATGTCACAACTCAGGTTGATGTTGCATTGGATGCAGCTTTACCACAATCTACCACCGAAAGTGGAAATGCCACCACAATCTGTAAAAGTTTTGAAGGTATTCAAGATTTAAATTTTGTTTACTCGCCTATTTTGCATTATTTAAGATGCTCAAACTTTGGATCATATTTTATGGGATGCACCCACATGAAAAACAAGCTGGAATGGCAGCTCTATCTACAATACCCCTTGTATAGTAGTTTGGAAGTCATTCAAGATTGAATTTTTATGTGTTCAACAAAATGGCCTAAATTAAAATTCTACATCCTAGGTTTTGTCATCAACCTATCAATAGGACAAGAATTGCACCTATATTTGTTATATTTATAGGGAATATTCAAGTATTAGACTTTTCAAGTGCTCCTACTTAGCAGAATCCAAAATGATGTAGCTTCTCTTCACTGTCTATTACATGTAGATTGCCAGGTGTCACTAACCTGTCTGTGCAATTTAAAATTGTGTGCTTTGTATGGTAGGTGTGACAATATGACCCTTTTCAATTGAACTACCCCTACTTTCATATTTTTTAAAAAACATTATTGTTACAAATTATCATGTTATTGTTGTGCATAACCTTACTACTCGGTCAATAACATGCCAAGTATAGTGATTTTCAGAACAGCAGAGTCTCAGAGAAGCTGAGGAAAATATTTACATGGGAATAATCTACTAATACAATGAAGTATTTGAGGGAAATCAAAAGTCTGCTTTGACACAGAGACTTAACAAAGAAGTTTGAGGAAAAATATGTCTGTTTTTGCACACATACAAGTACAGTTCCATGTTGGACCCACATTTTGCAGACGAACCGTTAAACTATTGAAGCATATAATGACTAAAGTCGATCTATACAAGTCTTCATTTTATCAACTACAAATACTCATTAAGATCAATTCAAGCTTCGTGGACCAAGTACAATGACAAATTAGATAAATATCTGAATGTCTCCTCTACAAAATATGTTGGTGGCACCCACATTGCACTTTTATTAAAGTAAAATACCTTATTTTTCAGGCCCCTTAAGCACTCAAACTCTCTATTAAAAACAGTGTACGGTGGTCCAAAGATTGGCTGATTACATGTAATGTTGATGAACCTGAGTTTGTGCTCGCTTGTGGAAAAACTAGTACGCCTTATCACCCAGCACTTATCTTTCATAGTTAAAAAAAAACTTGTCGGGGTCACTCTGGAGTGGCTGTACTTAATCAGATGTTAAAAAGACTCCAACATGTCCCAATTAATGCTGCTCATGTTGTTACTGGTGCAATGCATGATAACAACATCGGCAAGTTGCATGAGTATGTGTGCTGGTAATCACTGCACACTTCAAATCCAGACTTCCAAACACACAGTAAAAAAACTAATATCTCGAGACACCAAGACAAAAAGGTATAACAGTAATGTAGATATAATTTTTTTCAATTAAAGAAACACATTTTTGAACCTCTATATAAAATAAACGGGTTTTTTGCAAGGCCTGTGTTAGCCTGTGTACAAAGGAAAACCCACCCGGGAAAACAATACAAATCCTTTTGCAGACAAATTTGTTTATACTGTAAGGAGACGTGGCTTCAGCCGGCCTAATGAGGAATAATTTGAAGTCATGTTGCTTTATAACTGGATTATGGTTGACACGACTTCTTTCCTTAGGGCATATATTGTTTCCAACTAACAAGGACAAACAACTCACTCATTCAGGTATTGTAAGGAGTGCCTGGCCTTTCTATGTATATGTTAATTACTTATTAGAGCGTTGTCTTAGGACTATGCCAGTTCATAGCATTTGTGTTTTACACCTTAAGCAAACATCCCCATGTCTGTTGCCATTGCTTCAAAACAGAACCAATACTTACATCGATGAATATCAAATGGAAGTACACAGACCAACAGGAGAGCTACAAATTCGTAAAACAGCTAAAATGTATTTTACATTAAATTTTATTGCACCAGACCTCTTTGTCTGGCATTTCACTTTTAACACGATCGACAGCCAGAAAGGTGCACGTGGTTGCCCCCAAAGCCAGACAAACTTTGAGATTTTAGATGGTTGCTCACTGGTGATCTTCACGTTGCATAAAAAAATTGTATACATTAAAGGAATTCAAATTATGTCTCGCCAGCGTAAAGTGTGCATTATATTTGGTCCGAAACAGTTCTTTGGTGCATTTTCAGATGGTAGGATACTTTATCAAATATTTCCTGGATTATATTCGAACACAGCACACAGACAACATTCTACTAGGGTTAGTGCACATTTGATCAAAACTAAACAGGCAACAGAGAAATATGTCCTGGTAAATAATATCAAAAGTATATTTCAAATGTTAAAAATGAAATGGAGCACATGTAATACAGGCACTAGACCCATTCAGTTCTCAAGAAGAATCAAAACTGAGTCAGACATAATCTTTGGGTCACAGCGTTGTGCTACTGAGGATATGGGAGGGGGCAATTTTATACAAGGTACTCCCGTGGAGTGCCATGTATTTTCTGTCCTGGTTCGACAATGGAGAATAACATGCCACAAAGCATGTCGAGTTGAAGTAAAGGTTTTGCAAACAGATATTGACATGTTGGGGTGGCATGAATCTTTCAATTTTAGCGTAATCGATAATGGACATAATGTAATGCTACATTCTTACTCTTTTGGTACTGACGTGTTATTGCCGCAGCTCTCAGTAATCTCCATATCCACTTCAGTTGATGTTATGCTTAATATCCTGTTCATTTTAGACCAATCAATCGCATTTGCATTTCTCTATCAAGTCGTAAAGAGCAAACCCATAAAACCTGAACTTTATTATTTAAACAGACACGAACCATTATTGAATTTAATTTTCCCTGTAGTTAACATGGTAACCGTAAACAGGACAGCAAAATACTGGATTATCAGAGGCCTTACAAAATGGCAATATAAATTAAATGTGCAGGGAAATTTAGTTATCCACAAGAACCTATTGGTCACAATTTATGATGGAATAGATAATACCAAAGCATATTATAACATAAACGCACTGTTTAGTATGGTCTTAAGAACGCACTGCATACACATATCAGCTGGATTCTTTGTGCTCATTCACTTGTGTTGTGAGGATTTTATGATAGCTGGGAGGCTTGACATTCACTTTATTCATACCTTGATTGGATTTTGCCCCATCATTAGACTGGGAACAGGCAGAAAGCCTAAGGTAAAATACACCACTGGGGATTGGACCCACCGAACCCCTGCCTTAAACAACCAGAAAAAATGTACAGCTACTGGTACCATTTTCATGGTGCCTGTAACAACATATGTGAAATCAAAAATCAAATTCATTTGCAATAGCTGTAAGACCTCAAATTGCCATACTGGTGGATTTGCATTATTTGATGGCCATCAGCAGTTTGGACCATATTGTGGACAGTTAAGTTACATATACGAAATACCAGGAGAATTTGACTTTGTGTCCTCTTCAAATTCACTTCTCTTTGTATTTTACTCACACCGATTTGGTCAAGTATGGAAGATGGAAATCTTAGTAGAAATATCTTCATGTCGTGGATTCCCAGATATGTGTTCTCAAAAGGCACCATATGTTATGTACCCACATGCATGCTTTGTGCTTGCCCATCATACCATTTTTAAATCATCTAAGCCACATTGTGGTGTTACCCTTACGCTTTATAGATCAGTCGTGAGATACATTGCTGTTGTGAAGAGTGGATTAAAATACAAACGGCGCATCCGAGTAATATCCAAAGATAGTTTATATTTAATGACTAACAGTACATATGTGTTCTTTCCATCTGAATTTGTTTCATTCTCTTTACACGACACGTCAATTGATTCCTGTCCTGAGAAGATACCATGGAGAGTTATGCACTTAGTTATATCAATATCTTCTGATAAACAGACTTGTCCTACATTCAAAGTGAGCAATGGTAATCACACCTTGAGTACAGATGCGCGTTATCTGTATTGTCAACAAATATTGCTAGGACAATCTGTTAAATTTGTCCAACAAAGCATTTTTCTTGGCCGCATTGGAAATAGTGGGCACGTCATCTATTTACTGCACCTGTCCATAATGCAAGACTGTCCATTAGACTATACAATCAAAATACGATTTTTCGTTGGGTTAAGTGGACTAGCAGTATCAAAATACCACTGTTTGTGGTACTGGGTTTGGCCTAAAACTCAACTTGCTTATGTCCACTTCAAATTGCGATTAGCAGAAGAGTATCGTCAACGTGATGATCATAGACACACTAATGTCACCTTATATCAGATTGATTTAGAACGAAGCCAAGTCATTGGAAAACAATGTAATTTTAATTTAACTGCATGGACAAAACGACTTTTTGTATACTTCTACAGGTTTTTTGAAAGACCACATCATAATATTGAAATTAACCAAAAATGCTATGCTGATTATTCATTTGAGGTGTTGCATGTTAGACTGGTAAGGGAAAATACGTATTTATTGCGTCCATTCGTCGAAAAGTTGAGATGGAGCTGGGATTATGCTCATACGATATGTGATTATGGTGGTCAGGCAAACCTGTTAACTATCAACAGCCAAGCTGAATTGAACAGGTTCAAATACGTAGATATGTATGCTGAATCTGACTGTGGTTTGCAGAAATACATTCTTCTGTTCCGGTCCATAATTATTTTCATAGGATTGACTCATAAGTCGGTAAGTTGTCTCTGCCTTATGTAGGTTTGCTCCATTTAATATTAACTCATTCCACTCCAGTGCCGCCTTTCCCCGCTTATAAAAAATTTGGATGAAACTTGCATGGCAGATCATTTCACATTATATGACCATGGTTAACAGCTTTTCTTGGTGCACTCTTGGCACAATGCGCCCAGAGAATGCCAAGGAAAGCTAGTGACTCGGTCTTAGATCGGGGTGGAGTTAAGAAGAGACAATGATCAATTTTTCATACATAAGTGTCTTTTTTTCCAGGGAATTTTTGAAAGAGTTTATGATAGTTATCTACGGAGGTCTTATTCTTATATTGTACAGTAATATACCCTTTTGAAAAAGTTACCAATATCATGTTGAAGTGACAATAAAGGTACAAAATAATAAAAATGCAACTCTGCAACTTATTTGATTCTAAACTTACAAAATTACTGGTCTAGCGAGGAGAGATATGAACATACAACTTTAACACCAGATTTCCAGTTCCTATCTTAACCTGTACCTTACAAATTTAGTAATTGTGCTTTGTTTGACAGGCATTTTTCTTTCATCATGAAGCTCTGTATTTGTAAGCAAAACTCCACGTATTAAGCGAATTCATCATTTGCCACGTTCTTATTTATTTATTATTATGTGGGTTGGCCTTGCTGAATATTGAGCTTAGACAAGGAGCTGCTACTCAGAGAGACATGTATGGGTATAGGCATCAAACCATGATGTGAATGGTTACCCGCTTAGCACTTTGTAATTTATTTGGGCTAATACAGCCTATGTCGAAATTCTATAGAAGAACGTGTGCAATATGGACAATAGTGCTTTCATATTTATATGGGTTAGACAGGTAAAGGTTAGCTTATGGAGAGTAAAGAGTTCAGACTGCGGAATAGGGTTCTAGGAAGTAGTTCTGGACAAAAAGACACAAATACAATGCTGAGGGTATACCAATGTTTCATTCTATTTCTGTATTTGTTTGTTTGTTTGTTTACTTACATATGGGCAAAGGCTATCAAATTTTGCCATTAATGTATCCAAAACAAAACATCCCTATTAAATGAGGTTTAATATGTATACCTAATATATAGCAGCACACAAATGGTAAGCAAATATATGGCATTGACACATAAACGAATATTTTTTGTGGTGTTCAGTGTTTAATTTATATAAAAACATGCTTAATTGGACATGTTATTCATTTTATTTTTCTTCAGACAGCCTTGCTGGTTCTGAGGTCACCAATATCATGTGTGTAAGTCTGCTGTTTATTGTATCCCAGCAACATAGCACGTGATACCTGAAGCTTGAATGGCAATAAAGGACTACGTGCCTGTTTGTTTTTCGTTTTAGAGAAAACCTAGCCACGTGTCCAAGTAACATGCGTGACCAAACTGATATAGGAGAGAAATACTTAAAAAATCGCTGTTGCCAGTTTGAAGAATATTTCTCGGTTCCAGATGCTAAAACAATTTTTACGTCATTCTAGTATCTTAAATAACTGAAAATATGTGTGTTGCTAGAAAGAAGAGGGATATTTTAGCTAACTTGAGCCTGATTGGCAAAGATCAGTGGTTGGCTGTTTTGAGAAAGAGCTGGACTTTGTAGTAAAGAATCAATCCGAAAATGATCTGATAATATGTGACGAAAACTCTTTACGTTAATAAGATCAATGATGACGCTGACCCTATTGTTTAGACGGTGTGGAATTCGTGGGCATCATAGGTTATATAGCCCACAACAATAGCAGAAACGGTACCAAAGTATATAGGCACCATTTCCAATCCATCTTAAAACGGAGTACATTTTGGCAGGTGTAAGCATCGCCTCTTGTTCGAGCATAGCAATAGTATTTTGTTTTATTGGGTCAACATAATCCTTGCTCATCGAGAGTTTACATGATATTTCTCCTTTTGCCTTGATACACCTCAGATAGGCATTTGCACCATATGCTACCTTTTTGCCTCTGGGAATATAAAATGTTCATTCTATCCATTGTTAAACGACAAAGGCTTAACACGGCATGAACAACTGTGTTGGAGGGTACTCAAAATGTCAGACAATACACTTTACTTATTGTTCATGGTGGTAGGAACTGTATCAAGCTAGCCAAACACCAAGCATGTTAAATTCTGGAGAAACGGTTTTTAGGTCAAACCCAAGGTGTCACGAGACGCAATGGGTCAATGATCCAGCACATGAAACTGAGCATAGATCGTCAGGTAATTTTAACCAACGGCATGTCCATAATGGTGAAAAAGGATACATGTTTATGAATGTTCCATTTTATTCCCAGTGCCTTGCCCACATAATCTAGAGAAAGGTGGTGTACTCTTTCAGAATTTCACCAGCGAGTTCCTTACCATTAATTGAGAGAAATAAAATATAACCTGCCAGGTTTCATAGTAGTAAGAACACCAACAACTACTCCTGTACATCCTGTATAGCGTGAATGGACTTGTTCACTTATATAGCTTTCAAAATACCTTTTCGAACCAAGTGATTAATAATAGGATTGTCGTTAACTGTTTTTACCACACCAAATGCATTTGAGCTGGTGCACCAAATGTCCCCAAATAAATGTGTTAATATTCCTAAAAATTCTAAGCTACCATCGTTATACTATCAAAAACAAAACAAAAAACAAAAAAAACAAGAGCGTCAGGATCGTTTATTGGAATACGAACTTGATTATACATGGCTTTGATATCAGCCTAAAATGCATAGCAATGAAGCCAAATCATTAACAAGAGTAGTTCTGGGCCTTGTATGCAGCACACATTTAATAGCCTTCACAACGTGTAAAACAATCGACGACCAACAGTAGTTTGCCAGGCTTATTTGGGTTCAAATAATGCAGTTGTGGGGGTAAATGCCACACACACACGGAGCACATTTCAAAGCATCTGCAAAATAGTCACCTAATCACTTTGTTTCTCGCCTGGTAATTTATTTTATATTTGCGTTCATGATTGGGGCACTCAACCAGATTGTCAAAAACGCTTCTCGGTGTGAATAAACCTGTCAGAGAGCTGTTCATTGTGATTGTTTCATATAATTGGAAGTCCATGATGAACTTCGACTCTTTACAAGTCTCATTCAGGAGCTGAACAACCTTATTGTGCAGCTTGAGGCTTATCTAACACCTAGTTTTCAAATTCCCACAAGAGATTTTACAAACTGTAACGGGAGTGGCACAAATACAATTGCAAGTAACTAGATATTTACACTCTGATATATAACTTGCCCACTCAGCCCTGTGCTATATTTGTAGCGGACTGCATAATGCTCACCTGCATAAACCTTATATGTTTCCAACTGAAAAAAAGTCCTTTGGTAATTTCTTGCTTGGTATTCTTTTTTACCAGTCAAGAAATTACCAAAGTACTTTTAATCACAATTTTCAGCCATAGCTTGGTCTAATTTGTCGCTTAGTTTGATGGCTTTACTTTTTTCAAGTTTATGTGCGTTCTTGCTGTCCTCCAATGAATCCATCTTGGGTATGTAACAGTAAACCGACATGAATAAAACAGAAGCAGAAAGTTTTGCAATGGTGTATCAAAGTACATATGCAACCTTCATAACATAATAAGACCTGGCATAGCACGCACATGACGCAGACCATACATGAATGGACAAATTTGGGAGACCCAGATAGCGTAGATGAAATGAACGAAGACAATTTTTTCTTTATCTTGTGGTTAACCAGCGGGTAAATACAATGCCACACAGGTGTACATATGCATCTCTTTATTGGACAGCACATGTCCCAATGCATTCATTCAATCAATCTACAACACATTTTAATGCAACCACCCAGACGTACACTACACACTGAAATTACACCACAGCCGACAGATATGAAAATCATATGTTATATGAAAACGGCACACAATAAATCATTTACTTGATCAGAATTGTTATTTAAAAACAAAGAGATATATGTGGGGGGGGGGGGGAATTAATAAGAAATTAGTTAGTTCATATCTCAAATAATGTCTCAACTTCCTTTAAAATGAGTTTCATAAGGACATACTTTACACTGACAGGTGAAAATTGTTCCAACCATCAACACCACGGTATTTAACAGCACCTTTACAGATATTTTTTCGGCACTCAGGTACAAATACATTACCTTTTTGTCTGGTAGAATTAGAGTGAACACTGTAAAAAAAGTTGAAACAAATTACTGAAGATACTGGGCGAAATATTAATGACCATTTTTATCCGAAAAAACTTGTTAAATACACAAGTAGTTTTCCTTGGAACTGATTTTGTGTGGCTGTGAATTGAAAGGCCATCCGTAATGAGATAATTTAGAAAAAATGACATGATTAATTGTATCATATGCCTTATATAGATATAAAAATACTAACAAATGTGCATAATTGTCCAGTGCCACAGCAATTCTCTTGACAAGGTCATCGACTGCATTTTAGTACCAATGCCTTTTCGGAAGCCACAGTGAAACGTATAGAGTACGTGAAAGTTGTCGTCGAGACAGCCAGTGAGTAAACATTTTTTCCCCAGAATTTTGGAGCAATATACAATGCTGAAACAGAAGGGTAGTTAGTCAATAACTGGGTGTCACCTTTTTATACAAAGTGGTAAACTAAACGAGTTAAAGTACATCAGGAAAAAATGCCAAAGGTACATTTACAATATATTCTGGTGATTAAAGAAAACAATTAAAAACATGTTTAATAACTAGCATTTAATTCATCCCATTCAGTAGATGAGTTTCATAAATAAACTACAGTTATATTTATGACATCTTCAACAACTGAAGGGAAAAAGTGGATCAGGGAAATGACTTTCAGGACTAATGTGGGCTCTTTATCAGAATTTTGAATTGAATGAGCTTTATTGGACCAGCATAAACAAAAATACGTAAAATCATTAGCAATGTCATTTTTATGTCCCCATTATATTTCAATCGGACCTGTATTCGATTTTATTAATGTTTACCCATTAAAGTATTAAGTATTTTCCACAAACTTGATAAAAATATTTCATCGCTAAAATAAGTAATGTAATATCGTTGTGACAATACTCAATAACTAAGAGAGTTTACTACGGTAATCATTCATATATATTAATATATATATATATATATATATATATATATATATATATATATATATATATATATATATATATATATATATATATAGAAGTACCGTGACTTGATTGTCAATAATAAAATATTTTTCCCATTTTGTAGATTGAAAAAACACAAATTTATCACAAAGTTCTTGAACCTTATTTATGAAATTCACAACTGACATATTGGCATTACTTAAATAATAAATATTTTGCCACCCACGTGATACGATTTTTACGTGCAAATTATGAAGTGTTTTATTCTTAATGACTTGTTTATAACACGATTGGTAATAATGGAAGGACAGATAGTTTCCCTGATGTGGACTATGGGTAAATGATGAAATATACCGGTGAAATGAGTGGCATTGTTGGCAGATACAGAGAAGGCATAAAAGTTGTAAAAGTATTGTATGTTATAGTAGCACTTGTCTCGATAGTTCTCGTTAATCTGTCCTTTTATTTGTTTCTTTTAGTCCAGAGCCACTTCCTTGTAGTCATTACCCTATTTCGCAGTCCGCACTCTTTACACTCCAAAAACTAGCCTGCCACTGTCTAACCTATATACACACACTATTCTTTATAATTTTGACGAAGGTTGCATTGGCCCAAATATATGGGGAAGGGGTCTCCAGCAATAACAACTCACATTATGTTTTAGAACCTGTGCCAGCACATATCTCTCTGAGTAACATCTACTTTTAGAAGCTTCATATTCATCACCAACAACCCACATAGCCATGAATAGGTATGAACATGTCAAATGGGCAATTAGTTAAATGATGCTTATAATATGAATAAAGAATATCAGTCAAACTAAACATAATTACTAAATTGGTATGGTACAATTTTGGATAAGAATTATTTAGCTTACCCCTGAACTAGTTTGTACCTTTTTAGCCCGATAGTTCAACTTAGTTTAATCACCTGCTAGAATATAACTCACGTAAAAATAAACGGGGGCATCATATTCAGTTCTAGTGATTATAAAATAAACAGTTACATCTAGAACACCTGTACAAACTTAAGTACTTCCTAACCAGTATGGGAACAATGGACATCCTGCATCAGAAATGTAGAACAAACCTCCATGATGACACCTTCTCCTCACTACGAAAGTCTTTAAACAATAAAGCTCTATTGTGTTAATGTTTCAGTACAATGAGTCAAATGTGTGATATTTGTGTAAATATTGTTAATTTTTAGTACTTTTTGACATCGAGTAAATGTGCACTTATGCACGCTAGGAAAGATTGAAAGCTATTAGCATTTCAGTTAGGAAACTTTTGTTTTCGATTTTTTGTTGGGTTAAGTGGACTAGCAGTATCAAAATACCACTGTTTGTGGTACTGGGTTTGGCCTAAAACTCAACTTGCTTATGTCCACTTCAAACTGCGATTAGCAGAAGAGTATCGGCAACGTGATGATCATAGACACACTAATGTCACCTTATATCAGATTGATTTAGAACGAAGCCAAGTTATTGGAAGACAATGTAATTTTCATTTAACTGCATGGACAAAACGACTTTTTGTATACTTCTACAGGTTTTTTGAAAGACCACATCATAATATTGAAATTAACCAAAAATTCTATACTGATTATTCATTTGAGGTGTTGCATGTTAGACTGGTAAGGGAAAATACGTATTTATTGCGTTCATTCATTGAAAAGTTGAGATGGAGCGGGAATTATGCTCATACGATATGTGATTATGGTGGTCAGGCAAACCTGTTAACTATCAACAGCCAGGCTGAATTGAATAGGTTCACTTACGTAGATATGTATGCTGAATCTGACTGTGGTTTGCAGAAATACATTCTTCTGTTCAAGTCCATAGTTATTTTCATAGGATTGACTCATAAGTCGGTAAGTTGTCTCTGCCTTATGTAGGTTTGCTCCATTTAATATTAACTCATTCCACCCTAGTGCCGCCTTTTCACGCTTATAAAATTTTGGATGAAACTTGCATGGCATATCATTTCACATTATATGACCATGGTTAACAGCTTTTCTTGGTGCACTCTTGGCACAATGCGCCCAGAGAATGCCAAGGTAAGCTAGTGACTCGGTCTTAGATCGGGGTGGCGTTAAGAAGAGACAATGATCAATTTTTCATACATAATCGTCTTTGTTTTCCAGGGAATTTTTGAAAGAGTTTATGATAGTTATCTACGGAGGTCTAATTCTTACGTTGTACAGTAATATATCCTTTTGAAAAAGTTACCTGTATCATGTTGAAGTGACAATAAAGGTACAAAATAATAAAAATGCAACTCTGCAATTTATTTGATTCTAAACTTAGAAAATTACTGGTCTAACGAGGAGAGATATGAACATAAAACTTTAACACCAGATTTCCAGTTCCTATCTTAACCTGTACTTTACAAATTTAGTAATTGTGCTTTGTTTGACAGGCATTTTTCTTTCATCATGAAGCTCTGTATTTGTAAGCAAAACTCCACGTGTTAAACGAATTCATCATTTGCCACGTTCTTATTTATTTATTATTATGTGGGTTGGCCTTGCTGAATATTGAGCTTAGACAAGGAACTGCTACTCAGAGAGACATGTATGGGTATAGGCATCAAAACATGATGTGAATGGTTACCCGCTGAACACTCTTTGATTTATTTGGGCTAATACAGCCTATGTCGAAATTCTATAGAAGGATGTGTGCAATATGGACAATAGTGTTTTCATATCTATATGGGTTAGACAGGTAAAGGTTAGCTTATGGAGAGTAAAGAGTTCAGACTGCGAAATAGGGTTCTAGGAAGTGGTTCTGGACAAAAAGACACAAATACAATACTGAAGGTATACCAATGTTTCATTCTATTTCTGTATTTATTTGTTTGTTTACTTACTTACATATGGGCAAAGGCTATCAAATTTTGCCATTAATGTATCCAAAACAAAACACCCCTATTAAATGAGGTTTAATATGTTTACCTAATATTTAGCAGCACACAAATGGTAAGCAAATATATGACATTGACACATAAACAAATATTTTTTGTGGTGTTCAGTGTTTAATTTATATGAAAGCGTGCTTAATTGGACATGTTATTCATTTTCTTTTTCTTTTGAGAGCCTTGCCGGTTCTGAGGTCTCAAATATCATGTGTGTAAGTCTGCTGTTTATTGTATCCCAGCAGCACAGCATGTGATACCTGAAGTTTGAATGGCAATAAAGGACTACGTGCCTGTTTGTTTCTCGTTTTAGAGAAAACCTAGCCACGTGTCCAAGGAACATGCGTGACCAAACTGATATAGGAGAGAAATACTTAAAAAATCGCTGTTGCCAGTTTGAAGTATATTTCTCGGTTCCAGATGCTAAAACATTTTTTACGTCATTCTAGTATCTTAAATAACTGAAAATCTGTGTATGGCTAGAAAGAAGAGGGATATTTTAGCTAACTTGGGCCTCATTGGCAAAGATCAGTGGTTGGCTGTTTTCAGAATTAGCTGGACTTTGTAAAAAAGAATCAATCCGAAAATGATCTGATAATATGTGACGAAAACTCTTTACGTTAATAAGATCAATGATGACGCTGACCCTATTGTTTAGACGGTGTGGAATTCGTGGGCATCATAGGTTATATAGCCCACAACAATAGCAGAAACGGTACCAAAGTATATAGGCACCATTTCCAATCCATCTTAAAACGGAGTACATTTTGGCAGGTGTAAGCATCGCCTCTTGTTCGAGCATAGCAATAGTATTTTGCTTTATTGGGTCAACATAATCCTTGCTCATCGAGAGTTTACATGATATTTCTCCTTTTGCCTTGATACACCTGAGATAGGCATTTGCGCCATATGCTACCTTTTTGCCTCTGGGAATATATGATATTCATTCTATCCAATGTTAAAGGACAAAGGTTCAACACGGCATGGACAACTGTGTTGGAGGGTACTCAAAATGTCAGACAATACACTTTACTTATTGTTCATGGTGGTAGGAACTGTATCAAGCCAGCCAAACACCAAGCATGTTAAATTCTGGAGAAGCGGTTTTTAGGTCAAACCCAAGGTGTCACGAGACGCAATGGGTCAATTATCCAGCACATGAAACTGAGCATAGATCGTCAGGTAATTTTAACCAACGGCATGTCCATAATGGTTAAAAAGGATACATGTTTATGAACGTTCCATTTTATTCCCAGTGCCTTGCCCACATAATCTAGAGAAAGGTGGTGTACTCTTTTAGAATTTCACCAGCGAGTTCCTTACCATTAATTGAGAGAAATAAAATATAACCTGCCAGGTTTCATAGTAGTAAAAACACTAACAACTACTCCTGTACATCCTGTATAGCGTTAATGGACTTGTTCACTTATATAGCTTTCAAAATACCTTTTCGAACCAAGTGATCAATAATAGGATTGTCGTTAACTGTTTTTATTACACCAAATGCATTTGAGCTGGTGCACCAAATGTCCCCAAATAAATGTGTTAATATTCCTAAAAATTCTAAGCTACCATCGTTATACTATCAAAAAAAAAACAAAAACAAAAAAACAAACAGCGTCAGGATCGTTTATTGGAATGAATCCATCTTGGGTATGTAACAGTAAACCGACATGAATAAAACAGAAGCAGAAAGTTTTGCAATGGTGTATCAAAGTACATATGCAACCTTCATAACATAATGAAACCTGGCATAGCACGCACATGACGCAGAACATACATGAATGGACATAATTGGGAGACCCAGGTAGCGTAGATGAAATGAACGAAGACAATTTTTTCTTTATCTTGTGGTTAACCAGCGGGTAAATACAATGCCACACAGGTGTACATATGTATCTCTTTATCGGACAGCACATGTCCCAATGCATTCATTCAATCAATCTACAACACATTTTAATACATCAAACCAACCGATGAAATAAAGCATTGTAACCTTTTTCACGCCTTTGAACAGTACGAAATAAATGTATCAATTTAATATGCATATATGCACACAATACTCAAGAAATTTGTTTTATCTTGATCAATTACTACGCAGCTTAAGTTTGACAACTTTATTGCATACTATACTTAACCACTTTAAGTCGAACTGTCATTGTTTCCACCTTTACGTTAATAATTTTACAAATATGGCACATATGGGAATAGAAACTCACAAGAACTTGCGAATCACCCAGACATACACTGCACAGTGAAATTGCACCACAGGCGACAGATATGAAAATCATATGTTATATGAAAACGGCACACAATAAATCATTTACTTGATCAAAATTGTTATTTAAAACAGAAAAACAACGAGTCATATGTGTGTGGGGTGGGGGAAATTAATAAGAAATTAGTTAGTTTCATATCGCAAATAATGTCTCAACTTCCTTTAAAATGAGTTTCATAAGGACATACTTTACACTGACAGGTGAAAATTGTTCCAACCATCAACACCACGGTATTTAACAGCACCTTTACAGATATTTGTTCGGCACTCAGGTACAAATACATTACCTTTTTGTCTGGTAGACTTAGAGTGAACACTGTAAAAAAAGTTGAAACAAATTACTGAAGATACTGGGCGAAATATTAATGACCATTTTTATCCGAAAAAACTTGTTAAATACACAAGTAATTTTCCTTGGAACTGATTTTGTGTGACAGTTAATTGAAAGGCCATCCGTAATGAGATAATTTAGAAAAAATGACATGATTAATTGTATCATATGCCTTATATGGATATAAAAATACTAACAACATATGCATAATTGTCCAGTGCCACAGCAATTCTCTTGACAAGGTCATCGACTGCCATTTTAGTACCAATGCCTTTTCGGAAGCCACAGTGAAACGTATAGAGTATTTGAAAGTTGTTGTCGAGACAGCCAGTGAGTAAACATTTTTTCCCCAGAATTTTGGAGCAATATACAATGCTGAAACAGAAGGGTAGTTAGTCAATAACTGGGTGTCACCTTTTTATACAAAGTGGTAAACTAAACGAGTTAAAGTACATCAGGAAAAAATGCCAAAGGTACATTTACAATATATTCTGGTGATTAAAGAAAACAATTAAAAACATGTTTAATAACTAGCATTTAATTCATCCCATTCAGTAGATGAATTTCATAAATAAACTACAGTTATATTTATGACATCTTCAACAACTGAAGGGAAAAAGTGGATCAGGGAAATGACTTTCAGGACTAATGTGGGCTCTTTATCAGAATTTTGAATTGAATGAGCTTTATTGGACCAGCATAAACAAAAATACGTAAAATCATTAGCAATGTCATTTTTATGTCCCCATTATATTTCAATCGGACCTGTATTCGATTTTATTAATGTTTACCCATTTAAAGTATTAAGTATTTTCCACACACTTGATAAAAGTATTTCATCGCTAAAATAAGTAATGTAATATCGTTGTGACAATACTCAATAACTGAGAGAGTTTACTACGGTAATCATTCATATATATTATATATATATATATATATATATATATATATATATATATATATATATATATATATATATATATATATATATATATATATATATATATATATATATATATTATTTTCAGAAGTATTGTGACTTGATTGTCAATAATAAATTATTTTTCCCATTTTGTAGATTGAAGAAACACAAATTTATCACAAGGTCTTGAAACCTATTTATAAAATTCACAATTGACATATTGGCATTATTTAAATAACAAATTTTTTGCCACCCACGTGATACGATTTCTACGTGCAAATTATGAAGTGTTTTATTGTTAATGACTTGTTTCTAACACGATTGGTAATAATGGAAGGACAGATAGTTTCCCTGATATGGACTATGGGTAAATGGTAAAATATACCGGTGAAATGAGTGGCATTGTTGGTAGATACAGAGAAGGCAAAATAGTTGTAAAAGTATTGTCTGTTATAGTAGCACTTGTCTCAATAGTTCTCGTTAATCTGTCCTTTTATTTGTGTCTTTTAGTCCAGAAATAAACTGGGGCATTATATTCAGTTCTAGTGATTATAAAATAAACAGTTACATCTAGAACACCTGTGCAAACTTAGGTACTTCCTAACCAGTATAGTAACAATGGACATCCTGCATCAGAAATGTAGAACAAACCTCCATGATGACACCTACTCCTCACTACGAAAGTCTTTAAACAATAAAGCTCTCTTGTGTTAATGTTACAGTACAATGAGTCAAGTGTGTGATATTTGTGTAAATGTTGTTAATGTTTAGTACTTTTTGACATCGAGTAAATGTGCACTTATGCACGCTACGAAAGATTGAAAGCTATTAGCCTTTAAGTTAAGAAACTTTTTTATCAATATATATATTTTCTGAACCAGAATATAAGTACAATGAGGCAAACTTGTAACTGTCATAGGCATCTATTTGCTACAGATAGCCCGGGGGGGGGGGGGTGTTGGTTAACCTGACAGAAAATATGTAAGCCTAAATCACCTGAAAGGTAAACATTAAAAGAGAATGATGCCGTCAATTAAAATTCAGTCGCAAAACAGGCAAGTGTAAAACCTCTCAAATAATTAAAGCCAGAAGTTCTAAGAATCTGTGGATATTTAAAGCAAACTTTGTACATTTACAGAAGCAATGTCATCGATGCCTTGCATTGTTTGATAACTTTGTGGCCATCCAGAAGTCTTTTGTCACCAATTCATCCATATGATATAGTCCAAGTCAGGTTGAATATCAATCAGCAAGTAACGGGGGGCAATTGCTGCCCATTGGAAAGCCTTGAATTTGTTGAAAAACCAATGATCCGCATTGAACAAAAGTATTATCAAAAAGGAATTTTATATTAAAATTTCGACAGGGTGAGATTTAAGGTTACTTCTTGTTATTTATTATGTGAACAATTTGCTGTCTCTGAATATGAATGATATCCATGCACGGTTTACCATTATGTTTTATCATTTTGCTGAATAATTCTGAAAGAGAATGTTTCAGTTTATGTATGGGTAGATTTGTGTACAATGGTGAAATGTCAAAATGTTTGATATTTTATGCTTTTAAAGACGTTCGGTACACTGCGATATGCGCAACTATTTATGGTCCAATGCCTCAATACAGTTAGAGCTGGTATTTGTCGATACCTGCACTAGCTGCTGTTCGCTTCTCCTATTTTGCACAGTTCCGTTTGAGAAATATGGAATGTTTACGAAGAGTGAAAAGAAAAAAGAATGGGCGGTTTGTTAACAAAGCCAAAACAAAGGACTAAATGCTCTAAAACAAGGCAGAATACGTCAAAAAACGGCAATGGTAGACCAAAACGCATGTACACAATCAGCGAACGCTGACCAAGCCACCGTCGAAAGTGCCACGCCCACCCCCCATATCCCACATGCATATGTAAACACTGACAGTTATAACTGGGACGAAGGTCGTAGAGCAGTGGAACTAAGTGTACTAGCCGATAATCTTGTATTCGACGAATGTAAAAAAAAAAAAAACATTGTCCCTAAAAAATTAAGAATCAGAAAACGATGTGGCTTGGCCAGTGTACTTTACATTTCTTGTGAATGTGGTACAATAAACGCTATCCCAACAGGGGGGGGGGGGGGGGCACCACAGTAATACCCCAGCGTCAACAGGTGGCACAGGAATATTTGATAATGTGCTGCCTGTGTTACCATTCGACAATGTATTAAGGCAGCTATAATTTTGATATTCTTATTTTTACCTCTTTTTCCACATTGCTGTATTGCACTATGGAGAAAATCTTAAAATGTCTGCCTCTTCTATGAAAGTATATATCATGACTGGAATATAAAATTACCGACGTACTGCCGTTTATTGAACCTACATACATATATATTGATATGGTATCTAAGTTAGACAATGAATGGATACCTTGTACCTATAAGCGTAGAACAAACTAAGTCTACATGCATGAATTCTTTGTACAATTGCGGTAAAAATAGCACCGTATGATATCTTTTTTTGTTAATCAATGAAATCAGCGCATGTTTTAGAAAACCCCTACAATTTTTCAGGGATTTGCAAATATTTTTTCTATTTCAAACTTAAAAAATAATGTGAGCACTTATACATTTTTGCAAGACGAGATGAACTTAAAGTCACATTCCAGCATGTTTTGTCTACATATTTGTTATTATAAGGCTTGGTATACATTGTATACACTCATATTGAGTTATTGTATGCATATTTTTGCACCCTTAATTTTTTTTTTTGCTTTTACCCACATATATAATGTTTGCTATCAAATTTCTGTAGTCCTTACATGTAGCGCCACCTAGCGACAAAAGTAGCACCGTGACATGCCAATTTTTTTGCTTGCATTTTGTTTCAAATGCCAATATCTTGGTTCATACCAAAAACCAGAGATTCTAAATTCTTTTGACCAGTGTACCGAACGTCTTTAAATCTTTAATTTAGATACAAACTCGCAAGAATTGCTTATACTGGACTAGCTATTTATTTAATACTTTCTGGATCTTGCATTACTGTATTTAAGGAAATCATTCCAAATGGCACTCCAACACAGTATTACTTCCTGTGATAGTTTTTTGTTTACATTTTGAAGCACCAGCTGTGAATCTTCATTGCAAACGGTTTTATGTAATTTAAGTATCCAGAACAAAAGTGGAATAGAGAAGAGCTCTTCAGGAATTCTGATATTTTTTTTAGCATCTCATCTGTTAATTTTTTTTCTGTCAAATTATCAATAGAATGTGTTATTTATATACGTCAATTTCTCTTATGTCTGAAATATTGTTTATGCCAAGTTCATGTTTCAAAACATCCAGATAATATTTTTTGCAGATGATCCGAAATTGTTACCTGCCTTATCGATGTTAGTGATAACATATCTTTATTGCAGTTCTTTAAATGCTTTTGAAACTTTAAGCTGCTTTACATTTACCATACTGCAAATCTAAGAATGGGATTTGCAACAATTTATGCTATTTCTATAGACTGTTTTCTACTTTGATAACCAGCCATCAAATTTCTGAAATTTTCTATTTTCTTTCTTCGCCCATTTCGAAGAATAGGAATCAAAAGCATTACATGTATTATGAGAGGTAATGTCAGTATTCCACAAAGGACATATCGAAAATATTGCACATTTTTAATCAATTCTTTTATAAATGAATTTTGTATTATATCCAAATTACCTGTAAAATACATGTTTGTGATATGTATCAACAAAATTGTACAGACCTCTTTGCCTACTCATATGTACCTTGGTTTCTCTCTCAACAGCTTGAGGTATACTGCATTACTTGCTCATTCCACTTGGCCTGCTTCAAAGAGCGAAAAGTGTGAAAAGCCCCAGAGACTGGTTGGAAGACGAAAGCATTGAGTTCAGTAAGGGCAGGACCATGCATTGCAGAGGTCATGTAGCTTGCTATTGTCGTTTTTTAGAACAACGAGAAAAATTCCGTAACCATTTCGGTGATCATAGACTCATAAAGATATGGCATTGTCACTGATAATTAAATCGATGAGTAATGATATATGAAAAAGCAATTCTTAATGACTGATGTTTTTGAAAACGGGATTCATGTGCGTGGCAAACAACACTCAAGCATTACCAATTCTCACTCTAATATATTGTTGAATAACCAGTCTGCTATGTGGCATAATGGACGGTAGGTATAGGTTAAAAGTATTGGTGGTGCGTTCCAATCAGCATGCCTTAGAATACACAAGGATTTTTTTTGTGGCTTCCATTATTTACTTATTTATCTATCATTTATTTATTTATCATAAATAAATAAATAAATAAATAAATAAATAAATAAATAAATAAATAAATAAATAAACGAATTTATATAAATAAATCAATAAACGGATTCATAGATCTGCTATGACACGCTAAATTTTGTATAGTTAAATAACAGATAAATAAACTTAGTAAAACTGTGACGAGGGATTAGAGAACCCAAGTTACATTTCTGGGTCTCCCCAAATTATATATGCAAAATTCTGTTTACACGTTAAGCGTCTTGATGTAGGCTTAAACTTATTTTATTTCTTGAAATAAAAAACGATTGGGGGCAGGCAAATTGATGTTAAAATTTTGGTTCAAGGTAAAATCAGCTGTCCAAGTATACATTTATACATACATATATATATATATATATATATATATATATATATATATATATATATATATATATATATACATATATGTATATGTCACCTTGACATAAAAAGAAATAGGCCCTATAATGGGAAACAGGAACACCACTAGACTCGAACTCACTACCTTCTATTTCAAAGACAGACCCTGCACCACTACGCTGCCAGTAGTTTTACACGATTATGCACATTGTGTGGCTTGGATAAATGTACTCAAGACTGACATTGCTCGCTTACTATCCTGGTTTCTCGCTCTGCCATGCAATTCATTAAAATTTTGTTCTTAGGTGACCTGACTTATAAATGCGTGTCACTGGTGAAATATAAAGAGCCGTACATGTCATAAGTGCTAACGCTAAGGTATAAGCAATTATGGATAGGCGACTCCAGTGTTTGACAAACATTCCTGCAGGTAAATTGGCATAAAAGAGGTGGGGCAGTATACTACGATCAAGATCGGTATGTAACTTGCATCACAAACAACATTTAGTTTACTGTACGTTTTTTAACAATAATCTGGCAGGAATATGCTTTTGGTAAATGGAGACATAAGCGAAGTGCAAAACTACTTCTTGTTTCCTTTAATGTGTGAAGATGAATGGTCACAAATCCTTTGACGTTTCTCATTTCGTTTCGCACTATTTCGCCATATGCACCCTTTCTCTCTCTTTTCCGCAAACACTATGAAGCAGCCCTAATGAACCGTGCCAATTTATTCTTACTTCACGTGGAATTTTGGAGCCTTCTGTGTTCTGACTTAGAAGATGCATTTCTTTACATTTTAGTTTAGTTAACCGTTCTGTGAAGCCAGGAAACTCCTAACTGATAATCTGTTAAAATTTCTAGTTGATTTTGAATATCTAACACGGAAAATAAATTTATTAAGTTAATGAAATGTGATGATGTGGAAGTAATTTGGAATTTGGGAAAATGTATAACAGAAACTGTACAAAACAGAAAAAAGTTGTGATGGGAAGGTATCCTATTCTTTTGGTTCATCTCGGTACACATATGTTTGTATGATTTTTTTTTATATAATTCTTTTTGTCCGCTTTATCTTTAACTGCTTGTAAGTATTGTTTATGCTCCCAACAGGTTTGGGGATGGGGGATCTTTATGATGGAGACTATGTTTGTAATGTTTTTATTTTAGAACAAAAAATCATGGATATGTAAGTGTTGAGTTCCAATTAAGGTGATCATTTCATTCATTCCTTTATTCATGACATGTATACAAATATGATTTTATTCCCACAATCAGACATTTAGAATTGCAAAATTTAAACTGTTGATACATACATTTATGCACATATCTGTATGCGTGTAACAAATACATTCAAGCTTACCTTAAGATAAATACCTGGTATCGTTGTAACAAATAGCAGTCAGACCTGTATTACCTGTCAAGGTTTTTCAATAAATGGTCAAACTTTACACACCTGAAGGTGTAAAAAATAAAGTCAACCTGAAGTCGAAATTGTTATCATTAAAATCATTGATTTTATTTTAATCGAAGTTAGTTAGTTGAAGAAATAGCACCAAAAATACTGATGTACAAATTAGAGTAACGCACATACTCTTTCCTGTGCTGTGTGGTAAACATATTTGCCTTAATGCATCGTAATGGGTCCACTGAAACAACATACCACCTGCATGTAAATCATTGACACAATGGCCAAATTGACAGGCGTTAAGTCCAGACATCTGTGCATTTGTAAATTCCCAATATATAACAGATATACAAGAAGCTTACAAGAAACAGTGGTGGCAACTGTTACGATGCCCACCTTTTGAATATTAACAAAGAAAGACAATAATGATATAACTTTAACAATAACAATATATTATCAATCAAAATCAGTACACTGTATTTAAACTTATCTCCACAGGTACTTCAACATTTGTACAGTCTTAGTTGAATCTTAATCCCTGGTGAGATTCGAATGACATTATCCACAGGTGCTATGCCATGTGCCAAATGATCTGGTACAGATACGGTTTGGGTCCGACGTGGTACTGAAAGGTGTGGTGCTGATCCAATCCCACAGAGGTACAGTTTGTTCCCTATGTGATACAATATATCAGTCCACTCAAAGACAATGTCCACACTCCACAGGTACAAAGGTAAAGGGGTGGCACCAAATATACCAGTCCACTGAAGTCACTGTAAATACTTCAGGGATACAATGTAAACAATGGTTCACAGTGCCAATGGTTGATGACAACACACTGCTTCTGTCAGATCCTTCAGAATTCTCTCTCTCCTCCAGTCAGGAAAACAGCTGTTTTATATGCAGTCAGAGGAATATCAACATTATTCCAGAGTTTCCCAATTAGTCGTACATCCCTGTGCATTGAAACCTGTCTGGTTACCTCATATGAATGTATGTCACCATTCTAGCTTATTCAACATGTTTACAAGTTACATGTGAGTCACCCAGAAAACAGGCCAACTCAGTGGCTTTGCAGTGATCCTGCAAAGTATTCATTGAATTGAATGACCCAGCACACACTCATTGAATACAGTGATTTCTCCAAATGAAGCCAAAAAATCATACACATTTTCATAACACATCACCCTCCTTGAAGGAAGAAAAATTGGACATATGAGGAAAATTTTTCTTCCTAATGGTCAATATTACGTTAGGTATTCAAACCTACAATACACAATGATTTCCAACAAAAAAATCTACTCTCCTCACAAAGCGGCATTTACATGCACACAGATTAATGATACTATCTCTTCAACTGTTTCACCATAATAAACACACACATGGTTCTAATTGACACAGTTGCACTGTTTATACTAATCTCATCAAGCTGAGGAACAGTTTCACTGTCAACAACACAAATCCCTTTGCATCACGACAGGAATAATCTCCTGTTCAATCCCTGAAACATTAATTATGTGCATATTTCAATTTGGCATGCTAATATAAACAATACTACTGACAGTACTCTTATAATCTGAACACATTCATGTGAGTAATATTTATACAATTTTCACGCTACTTAGTACGTCGGCAACCACATTGTCCCTGTCACAGACATGCTTAGCTTTTAGATTATATCCTGTAGATATAAACTCCATCGCAACATTCTCTCTGATTTTTTGTCTTTGAACCTATTCACAAGCTTCAAGGGATTATGATCAGAGTAGACCAGTACTGGATATTGACCTGACGTAACATATACTTCAAAATACTAACAATAAAGCAAGTGCTTCTTTCTTGATGGTGGAATATTTTCTTTGATGGATGTTAAATTTCTTTGATAAATAACTCAAAGGGTGTTCCAAACCACCGATACCATCCTCCACTAACAGACCACCTGCTGCCACATCACTTGCATCTACTGCAATCTTGAATGGCTTTTAAAAATATGGGACTGAAAGAACTAGTGCACTGGAGTGTTTAGCTTTCAGCTCTTGGAATGCACACTAGCAAGCACTAATCTTTTCAAATGACCTTTTCTTTCTTTTTAACAATTTTGTCAATGTTTCAGTTATTTCTGAAAAATTCTTGCAGAATTTTCTGTAATACCCAACCATGCCTCAGAAAACGTAATAGTTCCTTTTTTCTTGTTGGCTGAGGAAAGTCCAAAATTGCTTGAATGTTTGCTGTTGTTGGCAATACGTTTCCATTAATAGCCCAGGTATGTCAATTCAGATGACCAAGTTAACCTTTTCTTAAGTTCACTGTCAGACTAGAGAGTGTTAATCTTTCAAAGAATGGTCTAGTTCTTTCAAGATTTTCAGCCCATGTTTTTTGAGAAAATACATGTATCATCAATGTAGAATGTGCATTCTTCCAAACCGGCTGTCATCATGATCATTAGCAGGGTGAAAGCCATCATGTGTAACAAAAGCTGATGTTTCTTTAGCTTTTTCTGTTAGTGGCATCTGCCAATAATCTTTAATGAAGTCATATTTGCTGACAACACGCATTTCCTATTTTATCAAAACAATCATCCAATCTAGGGATTGGATAGGCGACTGATAGAGTCACAGAATTCACTTTTCTATAATCAATCCAAAATTGCATTGACATTGAACCATCAGGTTTTGGAACTAATACAAAAGTTCCACTCTAGCTACTCTGGCTTGGTTCTATAATATTATTTTCCAGCATGTATTTTATTTGTCTCGAACTGCAGCCAATCTAAGAGGATTCATCTGATGTGGCTGTTGTTTTATTTGACCAGCATCACCTACATCATGACATAGTATTGAGGTGCGACCAGGCTGGTCTGAGAATAAATTTTCAAACTCATAAACACGTTTTGCGAAATTAGCTGGCTGTGCAGATTTCAAATGACTGATCTTCATATCAAAGTTTTGTAATATGTCCAAGTTCTGCATTTGGACACTGGAAATAGAACTCAAGTCTCATTTGAGAATGGATCATTCTCATCATCCCTGTTATCATTTCCATCATTCTCCAAAGTAGTGGCACTGACAATTCCTACTGGTGCTCTTACTGGTGTAAATATCATATAATCCACATCATTCAACTTTCTTTCAAGTAGATAAGGACCAATTAATGTAGCCTGAATAGAATGCCCTTCCATAGGCAAAGGTACCAAAACTTTGTATCCTGGTTTAAAACTTCTTTTCCTTGCTTTCTTATCATACCATGTTTTCATCTTACCCTGTGCATTGATGGGAGTTGATTGTGCCACCTCACAAGCTTTTTTAACTTTTCTTTGAATTGGGACACATACTCCAAGATAGGTTCACCTTGTGTCTCCACCAACCATTTTTCTTTCATAAGCTTTAGTGGACATCTCATAGTATGTCAATATATCAGTTCAAATGGACTGAACTCCAGTGACTCACTTGGTATATCTCTCGTGGCAAATAATAACTTATGTATACCTTTATCCCATTCATTTTCATATTCAAAATAAAAGGTTCTCATCATATTCTTCAGTGTTTGATGATACCTTTCCAGAGTCCCTTGTGTTTGTGGGTGGTGGGCTGAAGATTTAATCTGTTTAATGCCTAACTGGTGGACAACCTCCTGAAACACTGCAGACTTGAAATTTGAACCTAAGTCACTTTGTACCTGTATCGGCAGACCTACTCTAGTGAAAAATTCCATCAAAGCATCAATGATAGTAGGAGCTTTAGTGCTTTTTTATGGGATGGCCTCAAGATACCTAGTGGCTGAATCCATGATAGTAAGGAGAAACTTATTTCCCCGCTTTTGTTTTTGGAAGTGGTCTCCCATAATCTATAATAGCCCTGCTAAATGGTTCTTCAAAGAACCGGGAAACTAATCAAAGGAGCAGATTTTATTTTCTGACTGGGTTTTTTGACCACTTGACATGTGTGACATGTCTTACAAAATTCAGCCACATCCGGATGTAATCTAGGCCAAAAGAAGTGTTGTAATATTCGATCTTGAGTCTTCCTAATACCCCAGTGGCCTGCCATAGGCAAATCATGAGCTGTCTTTAAAACTTCTGCCCTATATGATGAAGGAATCACTATTTGATGAATGATTCTCCATTCTTCATCAGTGGAAGCATCTTGAGGTCTCCATTTCCTCATCAACACTCGTGACTTAATATAATAACAGACAGGGTCTTTTTTTCTCTTCTTCACTTAAAGCTGTACTTGCCAATTTTCTTAACTCAGAGTCACCTTTTTGCTCCGTAATCAGTCTTTCTCGATTCAAATGGGGCATTTGACTCAGATGATCATTTTGGTTTGCCTGGTCAGAGAAGGTACCATCATGGTTTACCTCTGGACTCAAGTTACGTTCATGGCATACTTGGTCCTGCAGGCTACTAGCAAAGAATGTCTCTGCCAGCCCAAGACATTCATCATCCTTGTCACTGGCTTCTTGTTTAGAAGCTTCAAGAGCCATTGACCTTGTCACAACACAGGCGGAAAAAAGGCCCAGAAATGCCTGCTAAAGATGCTCTGTGTCCTCTCCCATGACAGGCATGTGGGTCCACTAAAGAACTTCTGTCCTGTTTTCTGATTAGCATGTTTATCAGACTGAGGACAATTGCTGGGCTTTTGTTCTGATGATTTTTGATTGGGGGGGGGGGGAGGTTCCCTGTTCCCTCAGGTTTCTTTCCAAATTTAGATCTGAACTAACCCTGTTTGGGTTTTCCAAGAAAGCTTTTATCTGTCAACTCATAATCATCAGCCAATACTGCAGCTTCATGTAAATTGTCTGCCTTATGTTCATCCAGGTAGGTCTTAATTTCTTTTGCAGTGCAACCTTCAAAATCTTCTACCAAAATAAGTTCCCTTAATTTGTCAAAATCACTTTCTATTTTCCTGGAGGCAGACCATCTGTCAAACAGATTTTCTTTCTTTCTGGCATATTCCACATGAGTTTCACCTGGTTCCTTTTGGTTGTCCCTGAATTTCTCTCTATAAGCCTCAGGTACTAGCTCATATTTTTTTCTGATTGGGTTCTCCGACCACTTGACATGTGTGACATGTCTTACAAAATTCTGACACATCCTGATGTAATCTGGGCCAAAAGAAGTGTTGTAATATTCGATCTTGAAGCTTTTCTAATAACCAGGTGGCCTGCTATAGGTGAACCGTGAGCTGTCTTTAAACCTTCTGCCAAATATGATGAAAGAACCACTATTTGATGAATGATTCTACATTCTTCATCACTGGAAGCATCTAGAGGTCTCCATTTCCTCATTAACACTCTTGACTTAGTACAGTAATAGACTGGGTCTTTTTGTGCTTTCTCTTCAGTAAAAGCTGTACATTTTTGTTAACTGAGGGTAAGCTTTTTGCTCCTTAATCAACCTCTATTCAAATGAGGCTATTGACTCAGATCACTCTTGGTTAACATGGCCAGAGAGGTCACCATCATGGCTTACTTGGTCTTCGAGGTAGCCAGCAAAGAATGTCTCTGTCAGCCCAAGATATTCATCATCCTTGTCACTGGCTTCTTGTTTACAAGCTTCAAAGCCATTGACCTTGTCACAACAAGGCGGGAAAAAATGCCTGGAAATTCCTGCTCAAGATGCTCTGTGTCCTTTCTTATGACTGGCTCACCTGTTAAACATGGTACCAGTTTACCTTTCACATTATCCCCTGCTATATCATTCCCTAGAATGAAGGTCAAGCGTTCTATCAGGAGACTAGGTACAATAGCTACAATCACTGGTCCAATTTTGAAATCAGACTTCAGGTAAACTTTGTGAAGCAGGACTGTTATGTAATCTCCCTCAGCACCCTGAAGTAATACGCTGGTTTTTGATAAGTTTCATCCAACAAAGGATGTACATATTCCAGCAGTAAAGACTGGGCAGCACCAATGTCCCTCAGGATCACAACTGCCTTCTGGTCAACAGCATTTTCTTTCTATGACACCAGCCCTTCCGATTTGAAACTTTCATAGCCATCCAATATGATCTCAGCTGCCCCAACATATGGATTCTCAAATGTAGCATGGAGATTATCAGAACGTCTATCAGGTATTTTGAGTTGGGTGCCCCTTAATGCTGGCTAAACCAACTGGTTTCCTAGTATTATTTGTCCTTTTCTGGAGCAAAAAACACTCCGATTTGACATGACCCCTTTTATTGAAGTAACTGAATGTGGGTCCACTAAAGAACTTCTGCCCTGTTTTCTAATTAAGAGGGTTATCAGACTGAGGAGAAGTATAGAACTTTTGTTCTTCTGATTTTTAATAGGGTTGAGAGGTTCCCCATTCCCTCTGGTTTCTTTCCAAATTTAGATGTGAACTGACCCTGTTTGGGTTTTCCAAAGAAGTTTTTATGTGTCAACTCATAGTCATCAGCCAAAACTGCAGCTTCATGTTATTTATCTGCCTTATGCTCATCCTGGGCCCTTATTCACAAAACATAATGTTGGACATAAGTTCAAATAACCACCTTATCTTTAGATTTGACCTTAAGTTCAGTTTTCTTGGTATTCACGAAGAAATTAAAAATTAATTTTTACTTCAAGTCGAGTTTCTTGAGTTCAACTTTTAAGTCCGTTTGGAACCTTGCTTCAGTCGAATTTTGAGGAGACACAATGGCAGCCGTGTTAGGACTCCACAGACACTGGTGGCATCGACTGGTAGGCCTTATGGTGGAAAGGCCACTCGTAGATCATGTAGATAGGACAAACCCATTGGAGAGGCAATGGCCTGAGGTCATCTGGCAGTTCTACCAGTTCAGACCGCAAACCAGTCTACATATTGTCTGCGAAGTGAAGAATGCCTTGACACATCAAACCAAAAGATCAAATGCCCTGCCCCCTCTGTTACAATTAAATTTGAGTGCCGCTGAGGTATTTCACACCAGGATGTTTTCAGTCCCTTGTCGGCGAGGTCTTCCACATTTCCCAAAGTTCTCATTCCCAGCTAGTGACCATTTTTTGGCAGCTATGATGGAAATCCATCAAATAAATTTTCCAACCAGTGGTGAGGCGAATGCAATTAAGCTTAACTTCTTCCAGATGTCAGGTGCGTTGGTGGAAAACTCCTTATCCTTGATTGCACAAAACATTAATGTAATAATATGAAAATGATAATATGATGACCTCATTCAAAATGATTCATTTTGTTAATCCAGTCACTGAGGACACACACAATTGAGGTCTGTTTTGTTTTGAAATGAGCTGTTGTTGCGACACACCTCAATTGCAGAATGGATCAACGGGGAGTCACTCTCTGCGCTCATTCACAAAAAAGTTTTTTGACTCACTGTGTCAATATTCAAAAAAGTTCCCCTTACATGAAGTAAGGGTGAAATTAAAGATTCAATTTGACATTGATAATATAATAAGGAGGCAGATGGGTTTTCCATGATTTTGTTAAAACTTTTCTTTTCTGAGCAATTGCTCCTCCCAGCGCCCACCCCACCCCACCTCTCATGAAAATGTCCCCTCTGTCATGTGCTGTTGCCATTTCTTGGTAAATTGTATTAGTTATGATCAAATTGGTTAACAATTTCATGCATAATTGTAAAGATTACAACCAATTATTTTCCCAATTATTGGATTTTTAGTTTTTTACAGTGTTTAACTTATAATTATAATGATAGAATTATTTTGTTGAAATCGGGAAGTATGACTTTGAAAAAAAAAAAAACACAAGAAGAGAAAAAGAAAACAGATTCTATTTCTTTCTGGCAAATTCCACAAAAGTTTGTCTGGCTACTTTTGGCTGTCCCTGAATTTTTGTCTCTAAGCCTCAGGTATTAACTCCAATGCATTCAGAACAGCATCTTGTAACACATCATACTCAGAACTTTGTTCTATGGAGAGGGGTTAATAAACTACTTGTGTTTTTCCAATTAACACACTTTGGAAAAGAAGAGGCCAGACAGAAAGAATTTTAACACTTCTTTTTCTTCAAATTTTGGTATCAAACCTGCATTCTAGACTGCAATAAAAGATCATGACTGGACTAAAATATCTGATCTAGATTGTCTAAGTGCAAGCTCTCCAAGCTTAAACTCTGGTTCTCTAGCCTCGCTTGCTTCCTGTGCTATTTCTTTCATCAGCTTCTCTAGCTTCCTGTGCTGCCTTTCTTGCAGCCTGTGCTAATTTCAACCCATGCACTCTTGCTTCTCTTTCACTCTGAATTTTTAGATTAGTTAAGTCCCACTGAATTGCCAAACTTTTATCCTCTGATCCTCATCCTGAAGGAAACCTTATTTAACGTGAAATTATCATGCCAACAGTAGCCAAATGGTTTCAGCAACATCCTGAACTATTATTTCAGCAAAATAACGCAAAGCCACATACCTCACGAGTCAGCCAACAGTCTCTCCAGCAGCACAACACCAAAATGTTACCTTATCTTCATACCTGTAGCTTTGTGCATGCTCTGACATCAAGTCAGGGACCAGTACGACGAGCCTGTAGCCACCCTGGACCAACTGGAGCCAAATTCCACAGGCAAAACATCAGCACTCTCCGGCAAGATTTCTTGAAAAGGTCCACACTTGCGCTTGCAGAAGTACGGTGGCCGTCGCCTCTTGATGTCTGCAGCCTTCAAACAACATAAAGGTCCTTTAAGGTCCATAAGATCCTTCCAAAACAGGTAATAAAAGCACTGCCTTGACTAAATGAACAAACTTGTCACACGCATCCTAACACAAATACCCATAGATTACCAAAGGGCAATGTCTGGTTGGGTGAAGAACAAAGGTAAATGGGCAACCTTAAAATGCAAACATGTGTACTCATCAAACACATGAGTACAATACTTTCCATGAAAATGTTGGTAGTGAAGTAAAATACGTAGGCTTAGTGATTTAGGTTTGATAGACAATAATGATTTTTAACTTTGGATTGATCTTTCGTATCTCCACGTACCATGGATTGTAGTCATCAGCTGCAAATCTGACTAAGAAAAAAATCACTTGTCTGTGGTCCGTGTAATATTTTTTTCAGGTGTTGCGCCACCAATGGATAGATGGTTCACCATTAACATTCACCGACTGGTGGAGACATGAAGAATTTTTGCCAGAAAAAATGAACGTTTTTATCAAGGGAAAACGTCTCAATAAATTGAAATTATTACATGTTTACCACTCACTTACCATCAGGGATCACATGTGCGCAGCAATGGTACTGATATTTTCACAGAGCAGCTCTAATTGGATTGGTGTTCCCTGTAAACTACCAATATTGGGAGCTAGTGTTATATGTGAAGCAAAACCCGACTGGCACCCCACATCTAGTTCTACCCAACGATTCTACAATGTATCCCAGTGTGCCATCAGTGCATTTGCACTGACAAATCGTTGCATCAGACCATGTATAATACAAAATAATTACAAATCTAACCTGAATAAGAATACTGTTTGTCAACCCTTTGACGCTTCATTGCTTTCACTTGGAAATATTATTTTCAATGATCATAAAAGGTCCTTGGAAAATTACCTTTCTGAAATTGCCTTATTTCTTGAGATTAGCAAGTTAAACATGATTAAGAGAAACTGGTTGCTTGTTTTAAATGAAAAACCAGGTATGTATGAGCTGAATGTATCATTACAGAATGAAACTTCTGAATACAATTACATCCTTGAAAGCGCTGTCTCCTGGGACATTAAAGAACATGCAGATTTTTCACTTAAACATATTCCATCCATTAACAATTTTACTGGGGGTATTTTATGCGAAAGTTCCCAAATACCTTTGACAAAGTCCTGCAACATTGGGATGTATCAATGCAGATCTCTCGAATGTATATTAGATCATTACACATGCGATGGCGCATATAATTGCAAAGATGGAAGTGATGAAACAGGTTGTGCCCATATTTGTAAGATGACCCAACAGATAATATACATTCCGACATTTTGTTATTTGTCATGTCACAGGGAGAACTGTTCCTGTACTTTTCTTTATTACCAGTGCCTGTCTGGCGGGTGCATATCGGTATCAAAACTGTGTGATAATTCTGATGATTGCACTGATGGTTCGGATGAATATTTCTGTAAATTTGGCTTTCCACTTCTCTCACGCATACTTGATACCACGCAACTGTTTTTTTTAGAAATTAACGATATTTCACGTGATGTTGCCAGTGACCAAGTGGTAAAGACTGCTGGTTGGATCCCATGTGCAGCAGAGGGGGAAACATGGTATCCTTTCTTTGCTAGATGTCTGTATGATCCAAGATTGCCAGGCCAGTGTGTTCAGTTTCTTCACCTGGAAGACTGCAGCTTCTTCCCATGTACAAATAATTTTAAATGCCCGGAACATTATTGTATACAACTGAGCATGGTTTGTGATGGTAAATGGGATTGCATATATGGATCTGACGAGAAAAGAAATTTGCAATGTCAAAATCTTGCTTGTCCACATTACTTTAAGTGCAAAGGGGAAATGCAATGTTATCATCCATCAAATATATGTAATGGATGGGTTCAGTGTATAAGCTCTTCTGATGATGAAGACTTGTGTTTCCTTCAACAATGTCCAAATGGATGTACATGTAGGGGAAACGCTGTGCAATGCAACATGCTGAACTTGACATATGTACCTTTAATATCAATCACTTTACGGGCCCTTGACCTGCGGGGAAACAACCTGTATAAATGGGAGAACAATTTAATAATGTACACATATATGTACCGCTTAGATATTTCAGAAAATAGTATATGCACCTTACAGCGAGGCTCATTTTTAAACATGAAAACACTTAGGGAATTGAGTTTGAGCAACAACAAATTATTCATGTTAAAATCACACACGTTTGAAGGCCTAATGTGGTTACATGAACTGTGGTTGGATGGTAATCCAGTAACTTACGCCGGCTCGTCTTTATTTTATGGACTGACGCATCTACGTTTAATATCCATGTCAAATACAAGTATACAAGTACTTTCTCCGGGTTTATTTGATGGATTGTCAAGTTTAAAGATACTTGATCTGTCTCACAGTCAGCTACAAAGCCTACCATCTGGACTGTTCCGTGGTTTGTTATCCCTTGCAGAGCTTTATCTTCAAGGTAATGTACTCCATGTCCCACCCTTTATTCTGGTAGCTGACCTAAGACCTCTAGAAGTTCTTCACATAGAAGACGTAAGATGGTGCTGTCTGTTGTACTTTGTGGAGCATTGTACACCAGTTCCATATTCTAGGTTGCAATGTGCTGAACTCTTAATCAATAATATTCTTAGAATTGCAGCTTTAACAGTTGGTTCACTTTGTGCTAGCTTCACTTTACCTGTTTTCATCTACACATGTGTTTATGTGCAAAAAAATATGGATATATATTTGCGTGCGGTAGGTAATCTAGCCGATGCTGTTATGGGAATAAGTATTTTGATATTATCCAGCACAGCTCTTAAACTTAAAACTGCTTACTTATATTATGATGAGTGGTGGAGAAATAGTTGGCTGTGTATAATGATAGTCATATTACAACCTGTAACCTTTGCATCATCTTTACTTGCTGTCACCCTTCTTCAAATAAACCGCCTTTCAGCCATCGTGTTTGTTTTCAGCCACAAAACAGGTAAAAACGTGGCAATGCAATCCATGATGTTCGTGGGTATCTGTCTTTTTTTTTCTGTAAGCACTGTAACTTGTAAAATAGAATATCAAAGCTGCGGTAGGTCTATAAATCGGTGCTTGCCAATTCAGTCTCAAGAGTGTGTATCACCATTATTCTTATCAAGGAACATCACCGTGACATGGCTGAGATACTTGTACTTCGGGTTGTGTGGTGTGATGCATATAGTTATTATTGTTACTGTCCACATGATGAAAAACCTTGTAGCTGCATCACGCAAAAGGTGTGGTCGGAAGGAATCAAGCAATAACTTCCAAAATCGACTGACACTTGTAGTAATAAATACAGCTTTGATTGGACTTTTGTTCCAAGTTTTTTCAATTATAAGGGAGACAAATATAGATGAACGGCTGCTGGGACTTGTCATCTTATTTACACTTCACATCCAGGGCCTGTTGAATCCATTGTCTTATACCATTCTGTCAATACAATTTATAACTATTTGGAAGGGCTTCCTTAATAAATGTAGTCAGTTTTTTTTTTTTAAATTGTGATGGTAACTCTGAATTGTTATGATGGATGAAAATAAACAGGAGCAGGGCCCAACAATAAATGGCATTCAATGTCCATCCAACCTCTCTCGATGCATACTTTGCAATAGATCTTAGAAATTTCAAATTTACCAAAAGCAAGGCCTTACATTCCAAAACTTTATATTGCAGTTTCAGAATTTAAATATTGATGTAAATATTATTTATTCAGTGGCATGTTATTCTCAATTCGATAAAATACATATACATTCCAAGGCAAAAAAAAAAAGTGAGAAGTACCGGAACGCTTCAAAACAAAATATATTGGCTTCTTACAAATACATGCTGCATTTTAGCTCGTTACAATGATATAAAGATAGCTATACACCTGAACACATATTAAGATTGGAGATCATGGAAGGCAGGCACTTCACAGGAATCAATACTATCATTTCTTCTTTTCTAAAGTCAAATTCAAAGTCCTATTTCGTATCTCAATCTTCAGCAGCTGAACAATCCTTAAAGGGCACAGTTGTTTCGTTTTACATTTAAGCTACCCCAATTACTACGTATAATCAGCAAATGTGTATGTAATGCATGTTCCTGTGCTGCCGTTTGTGATTTTGCAACCATAGGGAAAATGTGATTCAGTTAAAAGCACTTACATGTTCTGAACCAAAATAAAAGGATTCATAAAAACGCATGAAGGTCCCCGTGATGAAGTTTCTGTAAGGAACAGTGTGCTCTTCTGGCAGCGTACATATTGAAATTATGCTTCACACTGGAGAGTTGACATTATGTGTATATTAAATCTACGCTGTTGTCCTCAATAAAAACCTAGATGGATGTTGCAACGTTCAAGAATGAAGAAATGCACAGTAATCTAGCATTCATGAAACATGTGACCGACTGCACCACATCTAAAATAAACAAAGAAGTGAACATGGCTCATGAGTGATACTGTTTTTTCTCACAAGTGACCCTTGTTTGTATGGAAAAATCACGAGTTTCCACATCAACAACGAGCACGAGGGGGAATAACACCGTAACTCCCAATCAAACATCTAAAATTTTATTTATTCTATGTTATGGGGAATTTTCCTGGATTTTTTCCCTGCCCATCACTTCAAGGCTGCCACCATTTGGAACCGCAAGCTGGCACACTTGACTGCTAGTATAATCACATATCAATGCATCAAACATAGGGCAAGGACATAGCTGCTATTATCACACAGTATTATGAATGTCTTATAATAGAAAGACACATTAAGGAAAGAATATGTTAAATCCGGATATTCCATGTACTTTTTCAAAAGTTGTTGAAGCATTATCAAAGGACTGGTCTGTGACACAGTAAACTATACTTTCTTTATAGTAATGGTGAAAATGGTTCCAAGTTGTCACCCAATGCACACAGTTTTATCGGCAAGAAACATTGCCCGTGAATCAGGCAACAAATTTACGAAAAAAAAAAAGGGCAAAATAAGATGCAAACAAGCCATGAACAACACTTAGTCATCTGGCAACTGTCAGTGTCACTGTCGATGATGGGAACAACAGTTCATAACAACGCGTGGTCAGGTTGGTTAGTTTAACAATGTACCAACCACATGGTTTGGGGTGTAAAAACACTCTTGGAAGTTGCCTTTGGGACTCTGAAATTCCCTGTCCAACATAGAATAAATGTTGACACATATCTACATAACAGAGACGAGTTAGACCGGAAATATGTACATTCAGTTCTATGTCGTAAACCTGTGCTACATTATGAAAGATTGCAATTAAGATATGTTATGAAGTGTGAAGAATACTGCAAAGTAGATTATGGAATCGGTAAAACAATTCGGAACAATAAAAGGCATAATGACCTGACCATGGACATTCCCAACTTTATTTGAGAAAGTCGCGAAAAGCTACCCTCACGTTAGCCTGTCTCTGTGTGGGCCTTGTTGGCAGACGGTCGCTTGAGGTATGTCTGCATCTCTATCAATACAGCCAAAAAAGACGCCACATCGACTCATGTGCAAGTCCGACTCTACATGGGCCAACCTAGTGAGACACAAACTTGTGGTTTGCCTGAGTTTGTGTGTGCCTGGTTCAAACAGCTAACCCCGCCATGTAATACCGTCTGTTGTATGGAATCCGGTTCTATTTATTCTACAATTGTGAATATTCACAAATGCGGTGAGTTACTTCACCTGGGCATGGGTGTGAACATATTTGGTGGCATTTGGTGTTTTTCATGGTCTACACAAGGAATCATATTGTACGAATAGAGGCTGATATGTGGTAATCGAGTTGCCATGGGAAGTACAGTAAGTTGTAGTCATGCATGAGTATAGAGACATATCATAAGAGATAATGATTTGCCAGGAAATTTGTTTACCTAGATCTAGAGGGATCTAACTTCGTATCTAGTACTTCATTCTGGTAGTGCATGGTACTTGCCAGTCTTATACTATATTACAGTCTTTATAAATGATATGGGTGCTTGGATCATTATCGATTATTATCCAACATGAGGATGGTACTATTGTGCCAATGATTGGTGTCATTTGTATTGTATATTGTAGTCTTTATTAATGACACTGATACTAGGATTCTTATTGATTATTGTTCAACATGAGGATGGTATTATGGGTCAAATGATTGGTATCATTTTTCCGGCTAGAATTGTAGAAGTGTTCTATCTAATAGTATAGAATTGTTATATCTAAGCATATTTCTTCTCTTTGTTGGTAACAAAGGAACATAAGAATTTTCTCAAATGCATATTGTCGAGCGGTATTTTTATAAATGGTCGTGTGTTTATACAATGAACAGTTCTTTCATATCAATAAAATAGGGAGTGTCAAATACAGAATACTGCATTTGATTTTGTAGTTTCATGATATATAAAATATGTGTGGGGATCTATTTTATTGACCGACTGTATCATTATTTCATGAGTTGAAGGTGGTTGCAGGTTTGTGGTCAAGTGTTGAGTCAATGGTTTCGTTGTTATGCACGTTATACCCTGCCCAGTAAGGGTAGCTTTAAGGTTGTTACACCGGTTTTGATCACCTGTACTGAGAAGGTTGGATTCGTGGTCGATGCACCCCTTACAATAAAAGGGCGTTCTATGCTATGGTGAGACTTCGTTGGGCGATACTATATTGGTGGTGACTGGTGCAACATAAAAAGCAGCTTTTTGGCCGCAGCCCACCAATTAACAAGGGCTTGCGTATGTTTTGCTATGAACAACTAATTCTTGTTCTACAGAACCGCACTGTATTGAGTATACGATATTATAAACGTGTCGTTCTTTCGTGGACAATTTCCAATATAGAAATCTTGGTATCTCTTGGGTCTGTGCGGACCAGGTACCTATATGTCGAAAGGTTTCTTTATTGCAGTATCTGCATGTGTTGAAGACTTGGCATTCATTCTGTTTCGGTATGACTTGAACCCTGGGGAAAATATTAGGGATGTGATATTTTCCTTCAAGTAAATGTTGTAACTCCCGTATTTGTCAGGAAGAGTATCAGTATCTGGTTCTCGAGTGCATAATTCACACGAATGGTCCGATCCAATTGTACTGGTATGAATATATTCCATATGAATTCAAGATATAAATATGGATTGCAGTCCCTGGTAACTTCTTATGACAAGGTTTGTTGCCTCCAATTGTCTAAGGTTTCTGAAGATAAAGCTTGCAAATATTGCCATATTTTGGAAGTTTTTAGGGGTTCATTAATTGAAAATGTATGCATCTTCGACAAAATATATGTTGCTTATACTCTTATGCAGTGTTAAAGACACACGCTTACAATATATCAGTGACAAAATTACACAGTATTAATTCATATGAAGTTTATTTGCAACTTAAACTCAAAACTGTGGTATAAATACAGAAAAGTTATATATTTACGTGGTCAAACATACAGGTGTTTTGAAATAAGTTTCATAGGTAATGCAATATTATATTCAATTTGCAGTTGGTATCAGCTTCTTGGCTATTCAGCTACTTGGCTATCCAGCTTTTTTGCTATCCAGCTCCTTGGGCCACAGCTGGTTGTAAAGCAGCTTTGTGACATAAAAGTGAAAAACTATAGAGGCACGCCAGGTGTGTCTGTCAACATTCACGCGTCCATAATATGATGAGGTGATATGTGAGAGGCAAGCGATGTGTGTCTGTTAATGTAGAAAGCATCCATCTAGCTTCATTATCATGGAATAAATCATCATATCTAGAGATGCGTTGTGTGTGTGTGTGTGTGTGTGTGTGTGGTTATTCGGCCCCGAGCTCTCATGTCTAACAGTTGGAATGTTAGGCCTAACAGTTAGATCACTGTGCTACCTTCAATACACCTGCTCTCTTCTGCTCAAGTGTGCGAAAAAGCAGGGCCATTTTCTTGCGCGGGATAGGTAATCTAGCAGATACTGTAATGGGAATGTGTATTTTGGTATTATCCAGCATTGCTCTTAAACTCAAAACTACTTATTTTTATTATGATAACTAGCGGAGGAATAGTTGGCTGTGTATAATGATAGCCATACTGCAGCCTGCTTCATTCGCGTTATCACTATATGTTGTCCGCTTCTTTTTTCATGGAACTTTTATATATTTGGTAACAATTTGAACATTCAGGCATTTTCTGCACATATTGCAATGCAGTAAGTGTTCCAAGTGTAGTGAAACTGATGTTGTTTTCTATAATTGTCTGATGAATTCAGTTTGTTATTGTGAAGGTCATGTCAGGTTGGCTCAAAGTGTTTAATGTACTCTCTCTCTCTCTCTCTCTCTCTCTCTCTCTCTCTCTCTCTCTCTCTCTCTCTCTCTCTCTCTCTCTCTCTCTCTCGTATAAATAATTAGCATCTAAATCAGCAGACTGACAAGTTGAACTACGTCTTATTAGAAATGAAAAAAATTAAAACTGCTACAGGAAAACAGTTATACTTACAGTTACCTATACGAATTTCAACATGATTTTCTCTCTCTCTCTCTCTCTCTCTCTCTCTCTCTCTCTCTCTTTCTCTCTCTTTCTTTTCATAAAACCTATTTCTTACTCTGATAAAGGTAGTAGAATTTTACAATAGTTAGCACTGTTTTACATTTTGACCTTTTGACCTTTTTCGAACCACGAGTTAGATGTACATTATGCTTGGCTGACTTACATATGACTTACAATGGCATACTACATTTTGGAATTCCAAATTATTACCCTAATAATGGACTTTTTAGATGACTTGTGGGATTCTATGCTTTCTTGAACATTTAAATTTCCTTTCAAAAATACTTCTGGAAACCAACTTGAAATGTGACTGCTATCCTTACAAATTTTGGCTATTGTAATGCATTTTTTGACTACGTTTTAATGGGTTGAGGCCTAATGTCACTTGCTTCTGGCTGATGTTTAACATTTGAACAATGCACTTACTATATTTGCAATTTCAAACACTTTTCTTTTTGAAATACACTTACTTTATCTCCTTTAAAACAACATCATGTCTTTAACTACATGCCTAAAACATATCGAATTATATAATCATGTTGTTTGAATTCTTGTTGATGGTCATTTTAGGCCAAGGGGGCTTTTCTGATGGATTGATGTTGGTGTTAGTGTCACTTTGTGGACTTATATGGATGATGATCATTGTTGAGATGGTGGTTGAAAGTAGTACCTTTTCAAATACTGAATTTTGTTGACATTTTCAACAAATCAAGAACCTCCACTTACAAATTCTCTGATGTGCTGCATATTTTGGTCCCTTTTCATAAATTGTATGGTCCCGTGTGCGCATGAATGATGCACCTGTTCAAGCCAATATACTGAAATAGGCCTATAATTTCAAACAAAACTTTTTGCATTCTGTCATGTTAAAACTAGATATGGCTTTTGCGACCCTTTGGACCTTTACACTTACGTTTTGGTCTCTTTTGGGTAAATACGAACTATAAATTTATGTGTTTCAGCTGTACATACCAAGGAACATTGCCTTTGGTCGGAATTGACTTGGATTTGTTTCATTAGGACGGTTTGGATATGGTAATGACACTGTCTAATTTGCTTTCACACTTCTTCAAAAAAATCTTTCATCCATTGTGTTTGTTTTAGACAGAAAAGAGATTAACAGGCAGTGATGCAATTCATGATATTCATAGGTATATGTCTTTTTTTATAAGCACTGGAGCCTTTCACGTAGAACATTACTCTTGCAGTGGGACAAATAGGTGCTTGCCAATTCTGTCTCAAGAGTGTGTATCACCATTATTCTTACCAAAGAACATCATCTTGACAAGGTTAAGATACTTATACTCCGGGTCATGTGGTGTGATGCATTTAGCGATTCTTCTGTATCTTTAAGATGAAAACTTGTAGCTACTTTACACGAAGGAGTGGCCGAAAGAAAGCAAGCAATACGTTCCAAAGTCGAGTTATACTTTATACTATGATGTCAATACAATTTATAACTGCTTGGAAGGATTTCTTATATAAAGGTGGTAAAATAATTATGATGAACAAAAATGAATATAAGCAGAGCCCAAAATGCTGCGTCATGTAGAGTAGCATTCAACATATATTTAGTGCTTTTCAATTCATACCAAAGGCAATACACCTTAGAATCTCCAAATTTAACAAAAGCAAGACCTTACATTTATAAAATGCAATTTCATTTTCTTAAATTGATGTAAATTTTATTTAGTGGTACAGTAATCTCAATTCAATAATATACCTTCCAAAGCAAAACATAGAGAGAATTACTAGCACAATCCGAGACTAGACGGTGCCCTGTTACAAATACATGCCACATAAAAATTGTTACAATGACATAAAGATACTTGCGACCATGGAGGCAGGCTTTTCAACTGCAATCATTATTTTTTTTCAGTTGTCTTGTGGTCAACGTCAAATACCTATTTTTTCTCAATCTTTAACCAAAGAAAAACTCTCAGACGATACAGTTGTTTTCTTTAACCTTTTCCTCCATGTCCAATTCCTGCTTATGACGTGCAGATATGTATGTTATATATGTTTTTGTGCTGGCGACTGTGGTTTTGCAACCATAGTCAAAACAGGTTTCACTTTCAAAATGGCTTGACGTATCTGAACCAGATGATAGCAAACATTAACAAGAGGATCAGGATGATCCTGTGCTCTGCTGACTGAAATCTGCTTTTAAAATATTGCAAACATGCACTTTGTGTATAGCTATATACATATACAGTGGCAACACTCAAGCATCGTTATAATAGAGAAGAAGTTGAAATTGTAAATATAAGAGTGCAATATATGCACTGTATTGCAATACATATTTAGTCCTTGTAAAGTTGAATATCCCATAACTTTGTCAAAAATTAACATATCCACATTATTTTTAAAAGTTTTCACTGTTTGAAGCCGAACTATATTCTTATAAAAGAAAATAAGGCAATTCTGTTTAGCTGTTCCAGAGAAGAAGTCTAAAATAGCCCCAATACACCAAAATTCATGAAAATTACAAAAAAAAAAAAAAAAAAATGCATTACCACCTGGTGGTCAAAGTAATAACCAGGTGATCCCAGGTGACCTTAGGCGCAATTTCAAAGCATCTGGCCAGCAAGTCTTGAGACAAGGACTTTTTTCAGGAAATGAGTTAACAAATGCATCAAAAATAGAAAAAATATTGCATCATCTTCTCCTTTGCATACTTAGTAGAGGTCTATCTGGGCAACACCCATGAGCAAAATCAAAACGCTCCATGCAGCTGTTCTTGAGAAGATGTCGACAATGTAAATACTACAGTGTTATAAATGCACTGTATTGCCTTATTAACATATACAGTGGCAGCACCCACTCAGTGTCAAAAATCAAAAATGTCCATAATTTTTTGCAAACTTATTGTCTAAAGATCTACTATATTTTGGTACAATTTTAAGCAAACTTGTTTAGCCATTCTAGAAAAGAAGTCGAAAATAGCCCTAACATGCAAAAAATCATTAAAAAATAGGAAAAACTTGCAATTCCACGTGGTGGTAAAAAAAATAGTTCTGCCAAGGTGACCCTTTGTGTAATATCAAAGCAAGCGGCCAAGTTGTTCTTGAAATGATTTTTTGTTTTGTTTTCAAAATATAAATCAAAACATTCATAAAAAGTAGAAAAATTATTGCATCATCATCTCTTTCACATGCTTTGTAGTGGTTTACCTGGGAAACATACCTGAAAAATCAAAACATTCCATGCAGTTTTTGTGAAGAAGACAAAAATGTAAAAATTTAAATGACAGACCTACGGATGGACAAACAATGAATGCAAAAGGATTCTATAAGCTCTGCTGACTGACAAGATCTAAAAACTACAAGAAACTCTTACAGGGTCATCAGCTACAAGAGTCAACCTCTTGTTGTCAGCTGTGAGGAAGTATTGCTGGCTTTTTGCCAGGAATAACTGAGCTTTCTATATCAACAGACATACAGATTTTCTGCCAAGTCTCAAAGACCATTCTGGTCTATTTGTGGTTATCTATGGCACCAACTATGTGCCCTTCCACTAGACGCCAGTCTGACAAGTGGTCAGGGTACACAATGACCTGAGTGCCATTGCAGTGAGCTGTGACCATGGTGTGCGAACAAGTGCTATTGTTAGGTCTAATATGCTTCTATGTACTGCTCGACCTGTGCGCTAGTAGATGGACTGCATTTGCCAAACTGCTCTTCACTTTGCCACTGGACTATCAATGAGGATAAGGAATGATCGTCATAGTAGTAGTTGTTCATCCAGTGCTATGTCCTCACAGGTTGATTTTAAAAAAGGCTAAACTACTGCTTGAAACTTCAGAAAGTAACAGTGAGCTGGAAAGTCTTGAAGATGCTGCTACCTCTTCATTCTCAGAGGAAACCACTGTCACCATGTCCATACAGGTGGATAAAATGACTGAAATATTCGACAGAATGAAGTCGGATCTGCTAGAGTATATGCGAAGTGACATACAAGAAAGCATAAACCCCCTGGAAGTCAGAGAGAAGGCTCTTCAGGAAGAGTACAAACAGCTCCACACAAAGCTCTTTGAAGTCAGATGTCACGCAATTCAAAACGAACAAAACTGCAAAAAGAATAGAATTAGAATCTATGACCTGGAAGAGGCAGTATTGGAAGCCTGCAAATGGACTGTGGTCCAAAAGTTTGATGAGAAGGTGAAGGTTCCTTTGCACCTGGAGGACATTGTGATGGCACACAGGCTACACTCTAGTACCCAGCATTGGCCATGGCCCCTGATAGTAAGATTCAATTTTATGACATTAAACTGAGTGTTATGAAGGACAGGCAAAGTGTTTGCAAAGGATCGCAACACTTGCACTTTTCGTCTAAGATACGGTGAGCTTTTGCATTCACTGCAAGATCAGTTACAAAAGTGCAGAAGTGGATGGATCACTGTGTAAGACTAATATACTTTGCCCAACAGCAGTCTTGTAACATGCATACATATGTGTTCCGTACTGCTGCAACTACAGATTCTCAACTAATGGCTAGTATATGCACAGTCAGCCTGCGTGTTCGACATAGTAGTACACTTAAAACAGTTTCCTTTTCCAGTTGCTGAAGGTGGTCATGTAGGAATCTTATCCAGCTTCATTATGTCACTCTGCCTTTTGCATATCGAACAATCTCCATCTCGCCAAATGACCAAACTGGATGATACCATTTCACGTTTCATCGCCAATCAAGGTGCATTTCCATCATCAAAATGATACATAAACTGTTGTTTATCACATCTGGCAGAAGAAATACTTAATGTTGACATTGGCTTTATTGCCATTCTAGAAAATAACAATTTTTTGTGGCAGGCCCGATTTGTAAAATTTGATATATAGAGAGTTTGCTGCTGTGCACTCAACAACATACATTATTGAGCTCATCTTACATGTTACCATGTATGCAAATTATATTATGTCATGTTCCAAGATTAGTATTATTTAGCATTGTAATGAGGACAATTGAAGCTATTTATTCATCTACAAATTGCTCACCCCCACACAAATACTTGTTTTCACCTGCTGTAAGCTTTTCCTAGTAATGCAATAAAATTAAATTAGTATTACAATGCATAAAAAATAATGATCAGAGGCCTACATGAAGTAATAGGGACCAAGTGGGACTTTCAGACCACTTGAAAAATCATTTCATGGCTGGTGACCTTGACCTTTACTATTTGACCTCCAAAACCTTGACCATGGCTCATATACAATAATTACTATCAGGACACTCTTGCCTGTATATCTAGACATACTTTGAAATATAATTACCGTATACTTTTAAAGTTTCCCCTTACCATAATTGTTTTTGTCCATGTTGATGTTCTCCCCTAATCCAGCACTCTGGTTGATGTTGATATCGCAGAGCCCAATATGATACCCCTAGGGTACTGATGGTAGCATATCTCACCAGCCACACAGAGAAGTACATATGGTGCCCAGAGTTTTTTTATTGAGCCGGGGATTTCTTCTTCCTTTGTCATATATTGATTACATTTTTGATATAAAACCACTGAGTACATTAACTAAGTAGTGTTTTGTTAGCATGTAAATGCATTGGAGTTGCCCTTAAAAGCTATTTTGAACATTACGATTGAATATAACTGTACTTCTTATGCAATGTTTTGTGGTAAGACTCATTTCTGGTTTATATTTAGTACAATATGCTTCACACAGCTTACATTTTTCCATGCAGGTTAAATTGAATTGTTAAATGTATTTTCTATTGAGGTTACTTCAATTAACTTTGCATACAGTGAGACATAAACATCCATGACAGACTTTACTTCAATTAATAAAAAGTTGTAACATACATTTCTAAATACAATTTGCATATAATCAGGAACGTGCACCTCTCTGATATAACCAAGAGTAAAATAATGAAAGAACGGCTTCATTACTTTATGAACAAGTACTGTTGTTGGATATAGCATATAATGTAACTATCTGGCTGTTTCTTTGCATGTTTTGATATTTGCAAATAGAACATTGTATTGTTAATCGCTGTAATATTGTATAATGTGTCTCCTGTATCTGTTGTCGTAAGTATATACTCTCTTAAGTATATCTCATATGTGTATTTACATGATCACGCAAGTCTAGCTTCATCCCCTAATGATAAAATTGAATTATACGCAGAATACAATCTGAACTTAATTGATTCATTATAGATCAAATGGACTCAAACACAGTGTCTGACCACACTGGTTACTGTTAATATTTTTTGCTATTATAATAATACAAATTAATGTCAATACAGCAAATCACTTCAATAAGGTTTTGGTTTCTGACCGTTGTCTTAAGGATCTGGTTCAAGGTTCTTTGTCACTTTTGACTTGACTTCAGTGCCACCATCACGTTTCATATTTGCAGCTTTTTATTTGCAGACTTCAGGCTGCTGCATAAGGAGATTTTTTTGTTCAATATCTTGGTAGAATGATACCACCAACATACAAGAAAACTCTCGGATGGAAGCTTTGGTTCCTCATCCACTACATGCTTCTTCTCAAATGCAAAACCAAATTTCTCTCCCAGGTCATTGAATATTCTGTCTGTGTTTAGTGTCGCAAATGTTTTGAAATAAGCTGGTGGTAAAATTGCCAACAAGTCACCTGATATTCCAGACACACTTCATGCAGGCTGTCTTAGCACATCATTGCATTGAGCCTGCACTGTCTCATCTCCAAGGACACTGGACCACAGATCTTCATGGATGTTTTCCTGGTCCCTGGAGAAACCAATGTGTACTTCCTGGCTAGGTTTACCATCATCACAAGCAGAACAAGGAATTCCCCTCTTGCTGGCTTTTTCTAATTGGTCAGCAATGAATGGAACTGTTTTCTGGTGGGGTACTGAGTAATATAATGACAACATTTTTCCACTCTTTTGCTGTGAACACTGTCCACTTCATCAGGCGGGCGGGCCTGATGAAGGTCTGCTATAAATGAGTCCATGCTCCAGGCGGTATGCTGATGCCTTTGGTTGTGGGTGTTTGTTCTGTCCAAGAGGCATAGAACCAGCACCGAATATCCACAGCCACATATTGTTTTCTTACAGTGTCCATCCAGGTTATTGTTAAAAAGATACCATCCCCCAATGGCTGTTTGTATTCTTCTTTCAGTCCTTTGCTGCATATTTCTGTAACTTCCTTCTCAATGTACAGCAATTTATCTACAACATTTGGACTCAAGGTCAACAGTGTTGTAGACCCTTCTGCTATCTTGTACACTCCCACTGCTCCATTAGACAGTCTGCCCGTGTGCCAATAAGGCAAAATAACTTTTTGTTTCCATTGAGCCATTTTGAGTGAATATCAACCAAACCAATCAGATTTCAAACAGGCACTTTTAGGTGAAAGCTTTAAGGTGCATTTATAAGCTAACTTTACCTCTACATTACATGATCAGTGAATCACTTTTCATTTACATATATATTCATATACTTCATCTTGGTTTACATGAAGTAAGGGTCATATGATGTCATCACATGACATTTTTGTTTTTTCAGCCCGACCATGCGTCTTTTAAAATGTGACACAAGTGAATAAATTTCGTTTTTAGCTATACTGATCAAAGGTTGCAGAGCTTATGTGACCATTCATGTCTGTCTGCCAGTCTGGCTGTAAACTTTTGTTTGTTACCACCCACAGTTTTCAAGTTAGCCCAATATAACTTTTAGAACTTATAGGGTGTATAAAAATCTAGGCCCATTTTGATATTGGTGGCCCCACATACATTTTTATGTAATATAAGGGTCAAAATGTGAAGTTCTTGTGAACACACTAGCATGTCTAATTTTTTGCGGATCTTCACCCAATTTGATGCAATTGTGGGGAAGGTCAAAGTCAATGTTAGTATTGATACTAGTGGCATCACCTATAGTTTGATGGAAATTATGTGACAAAATATGTTTTAAGGCGTAAAATTAAAAAAAAGAAGAAAAAAAAATGGATAAAACTTGCCATATTTATAGGATATATTGACCTTGGCCAAACATAAAATGTTAGGTAATATATAAGTGACCTTTGTTTATTTTTGTGAAGTCACCATGCCTGTAAATTTGAGGTTATGTTCTACTGGCGAGGTGTAGCTTGGTCACCAATGGCAAAGAAAATTGAGCCTTCAGACCCAAATTGCACTTGATTACATAATGCATCAAACTGTACTTTGTGACCTACTTTTTGGGTCAGTGTGACCCAGTAATCATGAGTTTGGCAATTGTCCATGTTTATTGTTCACGATTTGAACAAACAAAGTACATATTGAAAGCTAGATGTGGGTTGCATATGTCAAATATAACAATTTTAATCTGAGTTGAAGCTCAAAGTCAAATGGCCAGATTAAATGTGACGGTCATCTCATAAATACTGTTATGAAAATGTGTATGGCTGTTTATTTTCATTTGGGCAGGTCACTGTATTCATTCAGTGTGTGCCGGGTCATTGAGTTCAGTGAATACTTTGCAGAGTCACTGCAGAGGCATTGAGTTGGCCTGTTTTGTAGGTGACTCACATGTAACTTGTAAACATGTGGAATAAGCCAGAATGGTGACTGACATTCACGTGATGTGTGACTAATTGGAAAACTCTGGAATAGTGATGATATTTCCGTGTATAAATAAAAGCAGATGTTTTCCTGACTGAGCAGAGCAGAAGAGAAGAGAGAATTCTGAAGGACCTGACAGAAGTTGTGTGTTCTCATCAAGCCATTGGGGCTGTGAGCCATTGTTTACATTGTACCTGTGGAGTGTGGACAGTGTCTTGAGTGGACTTGTGTATTTGGTGCTACCCATTCACACATTGTACCTGTGGAGTGGGGACATTGTCTATGAGTTGACTGATATATTGTACCACATTGGAACAAAACCATCCCTCTGTGGGATTGGATCAGCACCAATTCAGTACCACATTGGACCCAAACCATACCTCTGTGGGCGTGCACCAAATCATTTGGCACCTGCCAATACGACCTGGAACTGTGGGGCAGTACCTGCAGATAATCTCACGAGGGATTAGGATTTACATAAGACTGTTTGACTGTTGAAATACCAGTGGAGATAGGTTTACCTCCTTTGTACTTATTTTGATCGTTAATATATTGTAATTACTAGGTTTTATCATTCTTGTCATTCTTTGTTGAGTTCTGCTAATATTCAAACGGTGGGCATCATAACAATGCACCGCAACCTACATTTTTTTAGATAGGCTCTTATAACGTTCATGAGTTATAAAGTGCATGCAAGTTTTTGTCGTATAACAATCTTGGCGGCCTCATCTAAAGTGATATGTAATGTAAAGGTCAAAGTATGAATCTTGTGACCAAAATATCGTCTCCAGTTTTCAAGTTTGCCAAACATAGCTTTCAGGATGTTTAGGGTGTATAAAAATACATGTATGTGTTCTTTTCGATATTGGTGAGACCATTTACAATATTATTCAATACATAGCTCAAAATATGAAAAATTGGTGAACACTCTACAATATTATGCAATATATGGGTCAAAATATGAAAATTTGGTGGACACTCTAGCATATTTAATTTTGGCCAGATCCTCACCAAATTCAAAGGGAGTTGGGGGAGTTCAAAGTCTAAGTTGCTAATGATACCAGTGGCGCCACCTATAATTTGAAATGTGTTTTAAGATATTATATTTCCTTTCCTTGAAAAGTAATTGTATTAGACATCCAAATGTATATAGACAATGTCCAAAGCTAGAACTTTGTATAGTATCAGTGTTCTTTACCAATTTATGAGGTTACCATGACTGTAAATTTGAAAGAAGTGACTTTGTACTGGCAGGGTGTATGTTGGACATCAATAGCAATGTCAGCACAGCATCAGGCCTTTGGTTCCATTGTATTATATAATCTGGGTGACCTTAATCTTTTCACACAAAGTCACTGAGGACATAAAGTTAAGGTCTCACTCTTTGTTGTCCTGGCACATGCAACAATATTCATCACAGAAAACGCACAAATAAACTGTGTTTATATGTAGAGAGAAGTGCCATCTGGTGGATATTTTATACTCTAAATATACCAAAGCTTTATATGTTCAGAAGCCACTTGAGGACTGGGAACTTTTAAATGAACAGGTGCAGTATAGCTGCGTTACCAGCAAAGGGAATCAGGCCCATAGGCCTCTTGTTTACGGTTATGCCTACATGTTCTGGCAACACTAGGGTTTGAAGTTTGTGAAAAATATTCTAAGTTAGGAAGACCGGTTTCAAATCACCAGCAACTTTTTATGGGTGGCTGCCTGTCCCAATTCAGAATGTCAAATTTGTTTCTTTTCATTTGTATTGGAAGATAAATGTTGTTGTTTTGGTAACACTTAAATGTCTTTGCCTTCTTTGTCGGGTTTTAAAACATAAATGTAATAATGTGCATTGTGTTTTATGAGCTATTTGATAAATACTTCATTTGCTATGTGTTGTTGTGAGCTGTGTTCTCAGACTTATGGTTATAATGGAAGTAGAGTGTGTTTATAATGTTGCAGATTCCTTAAAACAATAAGCAGCAATTTTCCACAACGTAAGAGAAGCGTCACCAAAAATACAAGTGAACAAGAACTGTCCATGTTCAAAAACCTTCAGTCATCTGAAGAAGCAAGTCAAAATCCAAAAGTTCAGGGTAGACATGCCAACAACTTTCTCATATTGTTGTATATCAGTCAAGGTGCACCATAGACGGCTGCTGACACAATCATTATTTGGCACTAAAATGATTAAAATTAAGACATTACAATGAATATATATATTTAAAATATGATCTTTATTCATCAATTATATATTAATTGGTTGTCTATTTGTGCGTACATCCCCAGAAATAGTATAATGCGAAGAATTACATATTCATCAGGCTGTTTTCAATGTGTTACCGGTTTCTCTTAAACATATGCATTTTGCTATTCTTCATCATGATAATTTTCAACACATCCAGCTTTCCTTTAAATACCTTCAAGAAAGTAGTACGGGATATATTATAATTTTTCTCTGTGGATCTGGCAATGGATGATATATTTTGCTAATAAAGTACAGTAATTTAGAGTGGGTTCGAATGATGAACTAGTGTACCCAAAAATGCATATTTGTTTTTCTTCATTTACATCAACTTGGACATGAAAATATAACACCACAGTACCCTAAAGGCTTGCTGGTATTATTGAGAGCTTTTAAATTCATAGAATCTGTGTTCAGTGTTGTCAATGTTGTCACATCTATTGCATTTATTGGACTCTTTAATTTCAATGAAACAGAGCCTTTGAGTGGTAGAAATTATTCTATACGTAATTTTACAGTTTAGTTTCCATGCATCATTTAAAAGACAGCTTTAATATTTCATTCCATTTTTCATCTGCGATTTCAAATTTGTTATCCATTTCTGCACTGCTGTTGGAATTACATATCCTTTGCTTGGAAATTCCCAGTAAAACGTTTTACTGGTTATAAACTTCACTGGTTTTAATATACGTTCAATATATATTTTGAAGTGGTTTATTGAGACATGATTATTTCGTCTTTTATCTCTTGTTCCTATGTGCGCGGTAGTGCATCAATGAGGCCATAATACAGAAGAATGCTATCACTCACATTAAAATTTTGTTGAAAGCTATCAAAAGAAAACAGTTCTCCTTGTTCATCAATTAAACCTAGCACAAACATTACACTTTTTCATACCAATCTAGATTGGTAGAAAACAGATTTGCCACTCACCTTAATAAAGTCATTATACCATATAGATGCTCTCAATGTATCATTCACTGTCTTTGGTTGGAGACAAGCATTTAAACTTGATCCACTTGCATAACAGCTATATAACGCTGTGGTACATTTTCAGTTTCGTAGTCAGTAGCCGTGTTTTTACGTAAATCAGCAGGATCAGTCTTGGTAAAAAAGCCACTGCTTAGTTTTTCCACTTTGGGCTGTAATGTGCCAATAATCGTTTAGCCCAAGCCAGTAGCTGGCTACAGCTGCATGGGACTTCAAAATGAAAAAAAAATAGTCATCCTCTTTCAATACTCTCCCACATCACTTTATTCTTAACTTAATTTTTTACCAATAAAAATACGTTTACAAACTTTTGGATTTTTCTCTTTGACTTTTCTGGAACTGGAGTACAACAACATTGGTACAGTATTCAGTGCTGCAGCCGAGATGGTCTTTTGTCGGAACATATGTATTACATAGTATGAACACTGCTTCATTAATTCCCACTTCATGAGGTTCGAATTCCGGAAGTTTCGGCTTATTTCCGTTTTGGGTCGAGGGTCATGGTCACGACAATTGCAGTCCCATAATACCGTGCTGTGTTTTTTCATTTGACGGCTATTTGCGGCAGCTGATCGCGCTGAGGTGGAAGTAAGTAAAAGTATGTTGTTACGAGGTGGCTTTACCTAGCATGTCTTGCGCCAACCTGGCCCTCAATAGCAGAAAGAAAATAAAAAACACTACTCTTTTACTGCCGTGAACAGAACACAAAGACAAAGCCTCTTTGTTCAAATATATATTGACTTACATTGTACACAAAAAGCACAGCATGTCGGAAACTGGCAGTTCGTCTATAATGTCCGTACACTTGTTTGACAAGCTTTACACAAAGTGGTTGGCCGGGTCTGGTGTCCTGGCTTGTACAATCGACCTCCGGGCTGCAACTCAGAGTCAAAGGGCAGTATCAGAAAAAAATAAAATAAAATAAAACCTAGAACATTATCTTGTAATTTTGTAAAAAAAAACCGTTTTACATGGTCAGACCCAAACTGTGGTTTCAGTTTTTTCCAATTTTCTGGTCTTATCAATCACCAAAAATAAGACGTATTAATTTACAGGATTTACTGTGCAATCTCACGACAAACCCTTGACAAATATCACACAAATCGCCACATTGGAGAGCTAACAAAGCTCTGAAAAATATATTTACATTGGTTTCTTCTTCAAAACTGGCTATCTCAAAGCCTACATCATTTAATCAGTGAACCGCACAAGATTCACAAATACAATATTGGAGCATACAAGTGCTCAAAAAATGGCTTAACTCGAAGCCTACCTTACTAAATTGGGGAAACACACAAGATTCCCAGAACAAAATAAATTGGAACACACAAGTGCTCAAAAGTGGCTTAACCACAAGCTTAAATTATGTCAATTGATGCATTATACAAGATCCACAATAAAACATATATGTTGGAGCATACACAAGCTCTCAACTAATCAATACTTACTTTGAACGCCTGGCCGCAGCAGGAACACTACCAATATTTTAACGTGCAGCCCGTTCACTATGTGCACGGATGAGACATTTCGGATGTCTGACACCAAACAGCAGTACACAGCCCTTTTTATTTGGGAGAGAAAGCCTAATCCTGTCCCGACTGTAATCGCCTTTCACTCACTGAACCCAACAGTAAACCAATCAAAACCAAGCAAGATTGGCGATCACTCAACACTTCCTGGCATGCTGACACTTGGTACTTTAACTGTTTCAAGTTCAAAATGTGCTTGCACTGCAGCTTAATTCCGCAGCCACAATATACATTTTATACAACAAATTTAACTTAATGGTTTTAAACTTATCACCACATAACAATATGAAATAAGTCCTAATGGGTTAGTTATTGCTCTTCAAAATATAAACCAGATCTATAGACAACCCACTTCCCGTCATCATTCTTAATTTTGATGACAGGGTTCACTGTAACGTCGATGTACGCATTCTTTTCCTGCTTTTTCACCATTTGCACACTGGGCCTTAAAATTTTCATTTTATTTCGAATACGTCTGCACACATCATCACTTGTAATAACAAGTTTCCCATTAAAGGGGGTTCCTTTTAAAGCCGATGGTGCAGCTTTAATCGCATTTTTCGCCTCAGCTACATTGCAACACTTCACCAACATGGGTCTCATGTTTCTGTTCACAGTCTGGGAACCCTTTCTGCCCAGTCTGAAAATGCTGCCTACACTTACGTCCCGGGTGTACTTCATGTAGTTACCAATGAAGTCCACGACGTATTCCCGACATCCTGCTCACTCTCCCCGTTTTTTTTTCAGTGATGTTGTACATTATGAAGTTTAAATTCCTATTTTCGTTAGTTAGCCTTTAAACGTCATCTTTCAGCTCATTCTTATCATTGTTATTCCAATTGTTTTCTGCTATCATTTCAGATTTCAGATCTGCCGTTTCTCTATTTATAAACTCTAGGTTGACTTGAATAATTTGTTGATTTCTGTATAGAGTATCTACTGAATTACCAAGATCAGCTACAATTCGGTCTATATTCTTCACTTTCTCCAAAATACGTCCAAAACCGATAACGTCTTTAGCTTTTCATCAATGGCATATTCTCTGTCAATCATATTGTTGCTATGCTCTTTGCTAAGACTGGTCGTGGGTATGGCTTCCCTGTTTTTCTTTCTTGTTTTTTCCTTCTGATGGCGTCATGCGTCATTTCTTAAAGTTCTAAACATATCACATCTACTTGATTTCCCATTCCATTCATAAATGAAAGAGAGCTGTACTCAGTTGCCATTAAATTAGGCCTTAAAAAACCGGGGAACCTAATCACCCCATTCTGGCTTTGTTCATCGTCGCCTAGCAAGCATTACAATGAATGATACTTGTGCATTGCCTATGATTAAAATGCACTTGCCTGGTATTATGAATCCATCTTGTCACATAACATTTGAAATAAATGACATTTTGGAACATTTCTACACTAGCTGGTTTTGGGGTCGTTATACCTGAATACTTGTCCTTGCCTTCCCTTCTTTGTCTCTCCTCAATTCACGCTTTTCACTTCAGCGGCCGTATTCACAAAGAGTTTAATCTGATCCTAATTTAATATTAAAATCAAAGTTAATGTGCCTTTAGGCCTCGAACTACTGATTCAGTGGCCTAATGTTTAATTTAAACTTGCAGGATTAATTAATCTATGTTATCCATTGTAATATAAATTTTGGAATTAAAGCTTCCATTATTAAATCAATCTTGATTTATTCCAGATTTTAATCCTAGGTCAAAAGATCAAATACTGGATCAAGCTAGTATTGATTTAATAAAATGAACCTGTAAATCAGTAAGTTCATATTGTAGCCAAGAGCCTGTAATGGCTAATCCTTGAAGCTTTAATCAAACATAAAGCCAAGGATTAAGTAATTTAGGGCCCACATCAGTTTTATTTTGAGTTTGGGAGTAAAGTTAGGATCAGATCGGATGCTTTGTAAAAGTGGCCCCTGGAGAATTACAGGCTTGAAGTTACTCAGAGTTGGTGGTAGTAGATGGTACGTTGGTATTTCTTTGACCAGTTTGGTCACATTAAAACTATTTTTGGATATTAAGAAATTATTAGGGGTGGGGAGGTATCTTCAGAAATATTCTGTGAACCTGCATGGCCAATTGTTGCAAAATCGTGTTGAGGACTTTTAGATTGAGTTGAGTAACAGGAAGTGCTGTATTCTTTTGAGCCGCCGACGTCTCAGGCAGCCTGAAATTTTAGGAAGCCGATCCACTCACCCTTAAGAATGTTTTTGTTTTGTTTTGTTTTTGTTTTTATTTTCTTGACTTCTTCACAATTATAAGCTTGAACTTTTTCGAATCAATATTAGTCGTATTAGTAATATGTACTCCACACAGCAGACTGTGGGGCTACTTATTCCCAACTGTGGTCATTTGTCACATGTATGGCTGTTCATGCATTTAAAATATACATGTCAAAGCAGGTCATGCATATGAATTCCCTGCCTCCCCATCCCCAACAAATTGATAAATATATGAAAAATATCCCTATAACAGGGCAATAATGACGACGGGCCACCATGTTAGAGGTATATTGAAGAAAAACCAAGGGTGTAAAAGACATTTGACGGTATAAAGAATGCTCATTCAAAGCATGATGACGAGTCGTGTCAAACTTTATGTTGGAGAATATGAAATTGACTTTTAAACATATAATTTTATCCACGTTGATAGTTTGGCAGAAACAGCATAATATGGTATGTTTATACACAGGAATCTGTCCGTTCACGTTAGCAGTACCTTGCTAAATGATACTTCCGCAAGTGGCGTCACAACTAATATAATTGTACAGTATTTATGGTTGCAGCATTTGAAATTCGAATACCTTAAGATTGGTAAGTTAAAATCATAGTCATTGTTAAGAGAAACAATTTTAAGTACCTTTCAAATGTGATAGAAGCACATGGGTGAAAGCTGTTAGTTGTTGAAAAGTTCGGTGCACGTTTTTGACGGGGGGGGGGGGGAATATAAACTGAAATATCTCAGGTATGGGAAGCAAATTGGTGTTTAAAATTTATAGTTTCCCTTTCAAGCTTTGGAAACTCGCTTACTGTCACCTATGGAGGCTTGAGAGATTTTGGAAGTAGTGCAATGCTCAGATATTTTGTTTACACTCCCTCCCCCCCAAAAAAAAAACAAAGTCATAACAGATTTTTACCTAAAACTTCAAGTAACAATAGTTAGTGTATTCTACTGAGTGCCATTTCTGACACCATACCACTTTGCAAAATCATAATAACAAAAAAGGAATCAACCTTTAATTTGTCTATAGAATAAGTGAATTCGTCATGCGGGGGGGGGGGGCAGTACGCGGGTGCTGATAATGATAATTGTGTCATATTACAAAAAAACAGAAAAAAAAGACAATTTATAAAAAATATAAATAATGGACGATTCGATGTACGAAAAAACACAGGGGATTCCTTCCAGAATGCAAGTATTATAAGTAATAAAAAACATTATTCAGAACATCAATACGTAACATTCCCGCTACAATACATGGATATTTATATATATATATATATATATATATATATATATATATATATATATATATATATATATATATATATATCTGTGTGTGTGTGTGTGTGTGATGACATTTATTAGTACAGGTTGAATTATAAATTTCCTGATACTAAAATTTAAGGGTTCAAACTTGTTACAGGAGTGACAGTGAAAGAGTAAAACATAGTAATTACTGTAGCCTGGGCTAAGTGGAAACAAACAAGTTGTCGAACATACAAACAAAAACAGACATCACACACCAACCACCCAAAACGAGACATTTCCAAAGGTGCAATCAATCAGAATAAAAAAGTCTGAACATTTGGCAAACCCCAACCGTAAAAACAATCAATAAAATTTTACATGAAGAAATATCGGTAAACATTCCTGAATAATGTTTGTTTTAGCTGCACTTTACCGAATCGAATATAATAATTCAGCAACATGACAAAGTAATAGATTTGATTGTAAGTTACGAAAGCCCAATGGGACCAGGAAACAATATTTTAAAAGAGGCAAAGTTTCTAACTTTTTGCCTCGAAAGTTTGCTGTTAAAACTCAAGGTTTCGAGCTTATTATCCAAAATTATGGTGGTGAAAAAGAGCCAACTGTTCTTCACTTTTGCAATCAAATTACGACATTACAAAACAGCAAAAACAGGGGAAAAAACAAGCAAAAACAAGAAAATATAGGAAACACGAAGATGAAAATGCAAAAACGCAGAAGTGTATATATAACAAAACCTTTTTCATGTTTTAGGAGTCACACTTTTTGCATCAGCATTTTTTTCTTTTCATATGACCTTATGGACGTTTCCATATCATCAGCTTCGATGCCCAGTTTGGTTTGGAAATAGGAAACAGCTATTTCACGGACGCGAAAATACAAAAACAAGACCTCAATAGCACGACAAAAAAGTCGCATTCGTATTTTGTGGTTTTGTTACTGTTGTTTTGCCATTTTTTCGTCTTAATCTCAGAAACAGTGTGTAAAATGGTGAAGACATGGTCGTAACGCAGGGGCATACAGACATAATTGGGCATCAACTTGAACCAATGAACGTTACAGTCTTCATAAATAAGGAAAATTGTACCAGGTTTAAGTCACTTAAGTTGCTAGTGGTGATATTTTCCAGCTTGCCTCACTGCTGGCCAGACAGAATACAGGAACCGAATATTGTGAAAACATATATTTATCTTACAATCAATGACACAATAAACTGATTTGTAACTTGCCAACCTTTTATGTAAAACATTTGGTACGAGAGTCACAACTTTGCTCAAAGCTTTCTTTTTCAACAGCCTATGGTTTGTTAAGGAAACTGGATTTTGCCCTAACACATTGACTTTTGTGTGCGAAACCCTGTAAGGTTTTGCAGTAAGCAAACTGAATGGGAATGAGGGTTATGAAATCTATGGTTTTGTCAAATAAATTGACAGATTCTAGGTTTCTAGGTGTACACATACATGTATCTTTATGACATTGGTGTTATAGCTCCCATCCTGGCACAGGACTGAAAATTATACACAGCAGATGACAGATAAAAATTCGGGATGGTTCCACATCATCATCATCTTTAACCCTTTCCCCCTCAAACCGGCCAAAACCGGCTGGTAGTCAAATGTCGTCTGCTTCAGTGTTTTCAACTTATTTCAACAGTTATGAAAAACAATTTGACTGAGAAATGTACATGAGACTTATCAAGATCACATGCCCCGGGTCAACAGCTTTCCTGCGCATGGGTTGGGCACTTAGTGCCCAACCCATGCCAAGGAAAGCTGTTGACTCAGTCTTAATTCAAGGGGGAAAGGGTTGAAAAACAATGATTTCATCCTCAAAGTTGCACAAAAAGGCCAGAAACAGCACCTCTCCCCCTCACCTTGTGTAGTGTCAATACCAATTCAAAAAGATGAAAATGTTGACACATCCTTTTCATAAATACATAGGTAAAATACATTCAGATAAACTACAACATTACATAGTCTGCATCTTAGTAGGCACCCTTTCCATCTACAACAGTGATTGTGTAAGGAGATATCCCAGGTAACACTAGCAGATGCCTATTGTTGCTATAAAAATCAATAGGCCTACCAGGTCTGTATTTATTTTTGACAAAATAATACAATTTATGTTTTGAGTGGCTAGGCTTATACATTTTGGAAACATTAGAGTCTGTAGTTAATGAAGAATATTTACATTCCGTTTATTATATAACATTGAAAGAATAGGAACTGTTGTTTTCCTCACCATCTCATAAAGACATCGTCTACACGCGAGTCTGCACGCGCCAGCTATGCAGCCCCTTCACAATTTTATACGCCAGTACATTGGGCACTACTTTTCTTCTCATTCATAAATTGGGCGGTGCGAGGTGCAAGTGCAATGGTGTTAATCTTGTATTCATTGTGTTATTCTGGGTATTTTATCCCAAAAAATAACTTACTTGTATACTTTTTCCCTAATGTGAACGAATCTTGTATTTTGTAAAACTATCTGTTCAAATAAATGAACATTTACAAAGGGACTATTTTTCTTTCCTGTTTGTTGCTTTTGGGATAGACTGGTTGCCAGGTAACGGGGGCGTGGTTAGCGCTTATCTTTCTATTGATCACACCCCCTTAAACCAAGGCAATTTATGTGGAAAAAACGTTCTTTGGCGATCGTGCATCACTTTTATTTATTATCAAAAATCGAAAAAAATAGGAAAAAATGTAAATATAATAAATAAACTTCATTGTCATTGTTTTCATGAGCGTGTGAGGAAAACTTTATGGCTGGTATTTTGCGCTTCATCCAAAATACCAGCCATGAAGTTTTCCTCACACGCTCATGAAAACAATGACAATGAAGTTTATTTATTAAATATTTCAAAGGTTGAGAGGACAGGTTTAAAACCACCAATTGCCTTTTATGGGTGACTGCCTGTCTCAAGTCAGGAGTGAAATTTGTTTCCACACATTGGTATTGGAAGTTGAATGTTGATGCTTTGGTAACTCTGGATTCTCTTTGTTGCCATTGTTGGGTTTCAAAGTTATGAATATGGATCATGTTTTTCTGTTCTATTTGATAAATACTTCATTGGCTACGTTGTGCTGTGGGATGTGTTCTCCGACTCATAGTTATAATGGAGGTAGAGTGTGTTAATAATGTTCCAGATTCATAAATATCACAAAAACGATGTAGTCCTACTTTCCTCTTATGTTGTAAACTCAGCTGACTGACAAATCAGGAGAACTAAAAATAAATAGGCCTACCAGGTCTGTATTTTTTTTTGACAAAAGTAATAGAATTTGGGTTTTGAGAGGTTAGGCCTATACATTTTGGAAACACGAGAGTCTGTGGTTAATGAAGAATATTTCAAAGGTTGAAAGGGCCGGTTTAAAACCACCAGTTGCCTTTTATGGGTGACTGCCTGTCTCAAGTCAGGAGTGAAATTTGTTTGTACACATTAGTATGGGAAGATGAATGTAGATGCGTTGGTAACTCTGGAATCTCTTTGCTGCCATTGTTGGGATTGATATTCATAAATATGGGTCATGTTTTTTTTGTGCTCAATATGGTCATAGTTTCAAGGCTGAAGGCTTGGCCTAGGAGATTGTTGAATAAATAATACTTGAACAAATATACTGGCTGTGATGCAGTCTTTCTTGGGTCTCCCAGTGCAGACTGGCTACGCATGGCTGAATGCCCTAGGTGTGCTGGACCAATTAAATTCAATAAAGTATTCAATAAATAAAGCTAGGAGATCAAGTGATTAATACTAGGTTGTCTACACTAATAATTCGATGTCATATCATCTGTGTATATATAAGTATTCCAGTGTTTCGTGTTTCAGTGTATGTATATATGGCTACACCTTAGATTGCTTTTGTTCATATTGAACCACTTACGTATTATACTAGTATACATATCCTGCTGTAGACAGGGTGGTGGCATGCACTTTTTTCAACATTATATCATTCACCCATGATATACAGGCGATTCTGATATATATATATATATATATATATATATATATATATATATATATATATATATATATATATATATATATACACATATATATGTATATATATACACATATATATGTATATATATACATATATGTGTGTCTGTATGTATATGTACATATTTATTTAAATAAATATACATATATATGTATATACATAATCCTGGTCTACATAATATTTAGCAAGTACAACCACTATACAGGTGGTAGATATGCTCGTATACTTATACTATTCATTGTATGTTGTGCTTTTGTTAGTATGATAGAAAAGTCAGCAGTGACATCTTTCTCGTGTCAATAAAATTGCTTATTAGTCTGGCACTTCAATATTCTGCTTCAGCAGGCTGTATACCACAAGTGTTGTAGTCTTATATTGGACACAACATATGTAGAAACGATTAAAATAGGTGCAAATATGAAAGATTGTTCAGAACAGGTAAAAATGGGCCGGGGGGAGGGAATGGGTCATCTTTCTGTTGTAGGCAATGTCACGAAAATCCCATATGAACTATTCGCCTGCTATTGTCAAAAAGTTTGCCCTAAGATGAATTGAATATACATTCTTGGATCCGTTGTGTTCCCACAGCTCACCAGAACTATGTAAAATACACCCAGTTCTTCATTCACTTGCAAGTTCAAATGGCCTGCTTTGCCTATCAACCTTCATGCACTAAGCACACATTTACTCAATGTCGCAAGTTACTTAAATTTGACAGTATATGATCAAATGTCACAAATTTGACCCATTATGCTGAAGCATTGACTCCGTCAGGCTACGAAACAATATCTGAGTAGTAACCCGCTGCAGACTCTTCAATTTATTTGGGCTAATGCGGCCTATGTAAAACATCAATAGAAAAACATGTTCAATATGGACAATAGTACTTCCATACTTATACAAGTTAGACAGTGAGAGGTTAGCTTATGGAATAGTAATGAATTTGGAGTACGGAATACAGTAATTACTACCAGAAAGTGGTTCTGGACAAAAAGACACAAATACAACAGCATGCCTAATCTAAAAGTAGCTTAAGGAATAATGGTCTCAGTCAACAGCTCTCCCAAGTGCACGTTGCGTGCATTTTGCATGAGGTGTGCGGAGAAAAGCTACTGACTCTCACATTCAGCATTGAGATCTTTTATCTTTCACTGATGAATGTGCGTCAGCAGCTTTTCTCCGCCACTTCAGCATGAGATAGATAGACAGACAGACAGACAGACAGACAGACAGACAGACAGACAGACAGACAGATAGATAGATAGATAGATAGATAGATAGATAGATAGATAGATAGATTGTGAAGCAATACGTCGTGACTTATTAGATTCACTGCACACCATGGGGTGACAAAGGCTGCATTGTCAAGCAACGTATATAAAAAAGCAGCAACTGTACAATTGCCTGGGGAAACTTCCATGTGTATGACACGCGATGCAGCTAAGAATATTGCTGGTAACGAAAGAAGTATATGACTGTTTTCATAAATGAGTGCATAGTATACACCTTTTTATTAAATCCGGTATCGCCATCTAGCGGTAGTTGAGAGAACAAGTGGTATGACATCAGTGGAGGACGGAAGTGTTGATCGCCTAGCTGTGTTCACTATAGATTGCTTGGATACTTTCGTGTCGTGGTCTCGTTTCTTCTGCTTTATGTGCTTAATTTTGGTTGGTACTTAAAAAAGTAGCCTTGTATATGATCTGTAGTGAAGAAATATTTCCAAATAATACAAGCATAGGTCATGGTTTGCCAACATAACGACGATTATACGAGTGACAGTCGAGTCGAATCTACGAGTGGTGCGGTAAATATTGTAGGCCTAGAGTTTAGAGATTGTTCCAAAAGTTTTTATATTCTTAATTGGACTTTCCACAGTATGATGATTTATCTGACGCAATGATGATTTATATAGATACTTCTCTAAAATAATGGTATGATTTTGGAGCAATATGCATTTGTGATCCGGTCGAGAATGAAGAGTTACGACATCGTGATTGAAGTAATTCTAAAGTAAGCAATATGGTAGCAGCTATCGTAACCCGGTAGGCGGTGGCAGCAGTGAGATTATTAAATTGATAAGTAAGTTGTTGATATTAATATTTTTTCTAGGTTCACAATTTGTGTAAGCTAGTTTGAAATTTGGATTGATTATTAAAAAAATTGATAATTATTATCTGGACACAAAAAATAAATATAACTTACGCGTGTGCATTTATTATGTTTACACTGTAGGCATTTTATTTAAATACTGAAAATGTTAATGTTTTTTTATTATTTTTGTGTATTGGCCTTTGTGTATTAATTTGTTTTCAATTTTTATTGCAGTCAAACAAGAATTGTGCTGGACCGCATTGTACCAAGTCTGGATACAGGTGCGAGGAGGGCCATGGGAAAGTAACTTGCCATTAAGTTTCCTGCAGATCCACACATGAAGAAACAGTGGTCAATAAAAATAAAACATGATGTGAGTGCAAATTTTGTGGTAAAAGCTCACACTGCCGTGTGTTCACTCCATTTATAACCAGGGGACTATGAGACACATACATTCAGTGGCCATCGTAGACTCAAACTAGGTGCAGTTACTTAGATGTTTGATTCTTGGAACAATATCAGTGCGGTACAAAGAAAAAACTAACCAAAAAGCCTAAAAAGCTCAAAAGCCAAACATGAAACAGAGGAAAATGAAATTTCCAAACTAGAAATGCGTTCTAAGGAGAGTCTTATTAAAGATCTTTCCATTAAGTGGATTCATTCACAGATGACTCTGGTAAAACTTTCTCTGGGACAGAAACTGACTTTGAAGATGCTTTGGCAAAAAAAAAAAAAAAAAAGAAACAAAATTGGAAAACGAAAAGCTGCTGCAAGAGAGAGACCAACTAAAACAGACATATTAAAAGAATACGAAGCAAAGCGACAATTTCAAAATTGCAAATGTTAAGTGTGAGGCACAGTTGAAAAAGAGGGAGTTTTTTGTCGACACCATTAAAGATGAAGATGTTAGTTTTTACATGGGCTTTGCATCAAGAACTGTTTTCGATGCAGTGTTCCAGTGGTTATGCCCGAGTCAAAATGGTGAGAATATTCAACTAAACAACATCCAGTTCAAAAGCCATGAGAGCCAACACAGAGAAAATGTGAAACAGGGTGAACCATGCAAGTTGTCACGCAAAAATCAGTTTTTTCTCTTCCTCTGTATGGTGTGACTGGAATTGCTGAAATGTGATCTGTCATACAGGTTCAACATCAGTGTGTCAACAGTGAGCAACATTATCATCACGTGGGCAAACTTTTTGTATGTGGGTTTAGTTTCACTAAATATCTGGCAACACAAAGACGGAATACATTCAAGTATGCCCGATAATTTCAAAGAGAAGTATCCTTCTATGCGAGTCATTTTGACTGCACTGAAATCAAAATACAGATGCCGTCCTGCCTTGTGCTAAAGTCAAAACCTTACTCTACCTACAAAGGCTGTAATACCCTGAAAGGGCTAATTCGTATTGCCCCTTCAGGAGCTGTAACGTTGGTATCACATCTTTACCTGGGTAGCATTTCTGACAGGGAGATTACCCAACGCAGTGGACTTTTGAATCTGTCATTTGATATTGGTGATGTTCTTATGGCGGATAAGGGCTTCAAAATCCAGGATCTCTTAGATCCACTGGGTGTTAAATTAAACATACGTCCATTTTAAGCGAGACAGGATCAGATGCCTGCTGTGAATGTGATTGAAACCCAGCAAATCGCAGCAGAACGCATACATGTTATAAGAGCTACAAACAAATAAACAAACAAACAAACAAAAACTCCCACATTTTTGGCGGAGTTACTCCAATGAACTGGACAGGGACAATTAATCAAATATGGTCAGTTTGTGCCATGTTGACATTGTTCCAAATACCATGATTTCATGTGCAGTGGTCCATTCTGTGATTGATTTGCGAACATTGCGAACTTTCCTTTCAGAGATTATTGAATATTGACTGAATATCTAACATTGATTACTTATCAAACTAATTTAATATACGAGGAGAAAAATTAATGACTTGCCAGTTGATTTTTCTATGAATTGAAAAACATTTTGTATGTGTATTCTGTGATCATTTGGGTGATATCTTCTGTTGTTATGTCCAGTGGTCCATTCTGTGAACGTGGTGAACTGACATGTACATTGCACAGACAATTGATTAAATATCTAAGTGATAACTAGTCATATGGATTAAATCAGGGAAAAATTAATTACTAGCATATTGATTTTTCTCCGAATTGAGGAACTAGATTTTACAGATTCTGTGCTCATTGTGTGATATTGCTTTCCAGGCAATTTTTATCAATATATTCTGTCTTACAAAATAATGGTAAATTAAATTTATCAGTTATATGCATAAAACTGGTCAATCCTAGTCCCTTCTGTGAATCGTGATGTCAAATCTTTTTTGTGGATACTTAAAAAATCCTGCAAGTGCAAGAATGCACAGCTACCTGTTGCAGGATGCAGCAAATCCCTAAGTGCAGAGCCCACAGACTTCTCTTACAGGTCTATCATAAACCTCCCAATTTATTACGGTCGGTAAAAAGTTCGGTACAACTCGGTATGAACAGGTCTGTTGGGACCTAGTATGTTTGTTGGCATAATTCCAGAAATTGATCAGCATAAACGGAAATCTCTTAACCCATTTGTGAAACTTGTGCTGGTTGAACTATTAAAGGAATCACGTGACTGTGACATGTACAACGCACATATGAATAAAATAATAGGCAAGGGCAAGAACAGAAGGTTCAAGAACTACCTAAAAGATGGCACTGCAGTCAGTGGAGAGATAGGGTTGTATAATCCCATCGCTTTACATTGTAATTTGCAACTTAATACCTTGGAAACTACTGCACATAGAAACACCAATTTTCAGACATTAAATCAAGAGAACGTAACTGAATACCTCACGAAATTCATATAACCACAGCTACATAAGTGAAAAGTTGATTCAAGGTTGCTTTAACATACAAACTAATGGGAATACACAGCTCTAGCCCTCCAAATGTTTGTGTATTCAGTTGTGGGTTGGGGCGAATACGCACCTTAGAGCTAATTCTGACCTTTCCTATTAAGGTGAATGCAACAATCGTTTGCTATACTCTAGACTTCCCAGCAAATACCAAACTCTTGCAAATGCCTGGCCAGGCTGCAATAATGAGCTGCCCTATATGCTTGGGAAAGGGACAATATGAATGTTCACTGAACAAAGTGCTTCGTATATCAAACAGAAATTTTTTCATGCCCAACCATCCCGTTCATTTAGACACTGCACCATTCGTTAGAAAAGGGGCTGATGATAACCACTATCACAAAAGCGCGAGTCAGGTCAGGAGAGAAGAAAAAGAGAGGAGTATGAGAATGCTCGTAAACGTCCATTAAATAACGTGGTATGAAGGGTTATTATCCGATGTTGGATGACTGTGAGCATGACAGGATGCAAGATCATAGCCCTGATGACGTGCATACTCCTGCGGATGTAACTAAAAATACCCTCAAGCGAAACTATGGCCGATATGAAGCAACAAAAAATTGAATTTTAGGAGACCAAACATGGTTGCTTTGAAGTTTCTTGCTCTTCCTCAGGACATTGTTTACCAACGTTGCAAAACTTGTCCAGAACAGACTTTAAAGAGTCTGGCCAACGTACCAGTACTATTTTTGTCCTCCTGGTCTAAACTATCATGCAGGCCCTATATTCAGTAAAGCAGGGATTAACCAATATATTGCGAGCTTCAGGTGATGAAATTAATTGTTTTATTTCATCTGCACATTGCCATGTTATTGCTTTGTTACTAATTCAAAAATGAGAGAAAGCAGGAGAAGGTAAGCAAAACGTTCGTGATAATGTTGTTGAACATTGTCATATTGGAGTTTTTGGTTAGCAAGTACTTCAGATATGGAGCTGACTTAGGGGCTTTGTTGATTCTGGTGTGCCCCACTCAGTGCCACCCACAATCTGCTAGCCCAACAATCATAAAATAAAGCACTTGAAGGCCTTAGTTTAACAGACAACTTTTGATGAGATATTTTATATTTAAAGTCTCGATCTTCCCTGTTAAGTAATACTAGACCCATAACAAATGATAATTGCTAACTGCCTATACAATAGGAACTATGAAGAATTAGGTAGGGTTACTGTAACCCACTATATGCTCTTCAACAAGAACAAAGATAAAACAATTGTGTGTGCAGCAGTACATGGCGGGAAAATAAGTCCGGTAGTTAACTAATGTGTGTTGCATGCTAAAGATCCAGTCTTAGCAGTCTACTACCCTCAGTGACCTGTTGGGGGTCAAGAAAATTTTGTGACCAGCAAAGTCTACTATGGGGAAATAAAATGTGGGAATACAGTAATGTTGGCTGCTTAGCTGACCCTCAGGTAGAATAAATTTGAATCAAACCACACCAAATCAAATCAGGCCGTTAGAGGCTGTGAAGTCCACCATGCAAGCAATAGTAGAGGATTGCGAGAGCTCCTTCCCATTCTTGTTCTATGTAATCTAAAGTTAGTTATGTTAGTTTTGTAACTTAAATGTGCTGGAATATAGTAAATGCCAAATAAGAAACATATCTGGTCTTTCAAATTATTTCCACCTATTCATGTATGAAGTCTGGTGACTGCTTACTCGGGATGTGTCAAATTGTAACTTGGCCAAAAATATTTTAAGACTCTAGCCATGGAGGTGTGCAAACATGTTGGAATTTAAAAACAGATTTATATAGAAGGCCAAGTCGCCTGAAACTGAGTGCTAATAACTAAATAGTTGATTCATATGCTTGGGAAGAACACAGAGATCTGTAAAGCCATCATAAATGTTTTACCAAAGTATAATTGCCAGACAGAGCTCCGTGTAGTGCACACAGCATGAAGATTTTTCTGTAAAGCAGGCAATATGTGTATATGCCAGTGGGGTACCTAGGAAGGTTTCCAGGTTAACTCCCCCAATCCCATTTTAAAAATAAATGGATTAATTAATTAATTAATTAATTAATTAATTAATTAATTAATTAAACAAACCCAGAGAGAGAGTGGGGAGAAAATAGCAAGTCCTAGATTTAATATGTGGTTGGTACCATTAGTTTATGCTGGTTATTTCTGTCTTGTACAGACATGTATATGTATATGTATATGATGAAAGACCATAAAATTTGGTTTGTTAAAATTTAATGACAGCTCCTTAACCTTAAGCCAGGAACTTTTTTTTATGTTCAATGTTTATGGTATCACAATTTTATATACCAGGGTTTGCTGCTTTCAGGATTGGTAACAGTATTGTATCATCTGCAAACGGGAGAAAATTTAAACACTTCATTAGCACTAATAGCATCATTTTTGTGTATAACAGAGCTGGGGCCCAAAATTAATCCTTGGGGTACCCCTGTAGATATTTCAAATAAATCAGTTTAGTTCCATCAAAATCAATAGTTTGTTTTCCATTGGCAAGATGATTCTCTTCTGTTTGGCTGGAGTGCTTGTGACACCCTAGTAGTTTTAGTTTCGAAAAGAATTGTGTGGCTTAAGGTGCCAAGCCCTTTCGATAAATCTAAAAATATACACGGTGGTAAATCACCCTGGTCCATTTTATCCATAATGCTATTTATAAATTCTGTTGTGGCCAGTTCGGTGGAGTGGTGTTTTTTTCTGAATCAGTATTGGCTTTCATAAAATAATTTTGAACAATCAAAGTAATCGTACAGCTGGTTGAAAATTGCTGTTTCAGATATATTTGAGAAAGCAGGTAGTAAAGATATGGGAGTCAGACGACAGCTTGTAAGACATGTTTCATGATCCTTTTGATACAATAAAATATCCTTGACTATTTTTAGTTAATCAGGCAAAATAAGGTAAACTTTGATTCAAGACAAAAGTAACTGGTTTACAAACCACGGGTCTCAATCTTTTTAATGAGCCGTTAGAAACTCCATCACCTCACTACTAATTTGGGTTGTCATACTATCAATAATTTCCCACTTCCCGCTAAGTGATTTCAGTAAATATAAAATTAGGCTCATGTCTGTCATAACGGTAATCTTTCAAATTTGAAAGGGACAAATCTGTGACTACTATGTCTCTATAGAATGTAAATATTATCATAATGTGCAAATATAGTTGTAGTGATCAACCATAAACGATCATGATTCGGCATGTTCATCAGACTGTTATGTGAACTGTGTACACATATTCATTTAGTGTGAGTATTTATATCAAACTAGCATTAGGAATGCACTTTATGAATATTTAACACAATGTGATTATGATTTGACTGGTTTTTGCATCGCAAGAATCCCTATGTCTTTAGATTCATATCCCGCAAATACCTCAATCATGACAACGCTTGCTAACAGAAAATTTACATTTATATTTTGCTTCATTTTTAAATGTTACGAATGTAATCTATTATATGATTGAGACTGCACTGGTTTCTATTACATAGATGCATGAAATTCATTTTGATATTTATTCATTGCATAATAAATATATATGGCACCACAAAATCATATAAGACATTGAACCAGTAATGAATTTATATTACTGTAATAATCACAGTCATAGGCATGTTATAACAAAAACAAAAATACCCGGCACAATGAATTTTGATTATTATCATCATCATCATCATCATCATCATCATCATCATCATCATCATCATTTTTATAAAAGCAGTGGTGCCTGCTGTATGTGGACACCGCTTCTGTCAAGAAAAAGTGACCACATACAGGGTGGGTGTTTTATGTGTTTTTATTCTTTTTAAGAACTCCAATGTGTTTGAATTATACAACCCTTTTCTCTGCAGAATATTAAATCTTGTTCACATTACAGTATGAAATGATCACCACATGTCTAGAACATATCGGCAATGTCCCTCATACAAATAATTCTTATTTCCCTACACATGTACATTGATTTTTCTTGTGACTCAGCACTCATTGAAAGTAATCTTTGAAAAATAGCCATTCTAGTACAAATTTTCTCCAGGGAACAAATACATTCCAATCATAATTTCCAGAATAATACCTGTTTTTTATTGCTCCTCTGACAATCCCACTGAAGAATGCATCACTTAGATGGTTTGTCATGCTGCATGTGTCCACGCGTCATGGCTGTAGAAGTTTTTCCCCTTTTGCACTGCAGCAGTACTAGGGCCAATAAGAACATAAACCTTTATATGGCTCTGTGTTATTGGGAGCACATTCTGTTTGGTCATCTCTGTCAGAGTTTGGAAGCCAAACTCGGGCCATTGCGGTAAAGTCCTGTTTGCCAATATAATGGGATCTTGCACAAATTTCTTGTTTCTGTCATATGACTCTGATATGAAAATGTATGAGGGGGGTATCAATACATGTGGCAAACATTTCAATCATTTGTGAGTCTGTGGAAGCAGAGAGAAAACCAATTTAAATGATATTAAGATCATCTGACACAAATGGACCTGTACATATTTTTTGTATTATCAATAAAGATGATATTTATTGAATGCAATTTCCCCATTTCTACAGACCAAATCTTCTTCATATGAACATTGACCTACTATAGATATTTTAGACCTAACACATCAGTATGCATTCTAGCCCCCCCCCCCCCCCCCAACTTTTTTTTTTACCCAGTCATCTCCTGATCATCTTATTGTCATGTATTTTGTCCAAAGTCAGATTTACCAGCCCTGATACTAGGTAAACACATACCTTTCAGTTAAATCTGCTTTATTTCCTCTTGTCACGGCCCTTTCCCTAACTAGTTCCTCTTTCAGCTGTTTTGCCATCCAGGATCCATACTCTGTCATAGTCAAAACAGCTGTGACCTGGGGTCATGTCTCCTTGTAAACTGCACGCCACCTGGCGGCCGGTCTGTTACTTTTACTAATGCCATTAAAATTCATGTCAATTTGAGGATAAAAAGTAACAAGGAACTTTCAGTCAGAAGCAGTTCGGCTTGGCAACATACATAAGTGCACCCACTTAACAATTATTATTTACACCTGTGGTGGGCGTGGTTTACCCAAGAAACTCATCTAAAGGCATGACCTGAAACTCAAGTCCAGCTGAATGAAAAGATGATATACCTGGAGTAATTATGTCTTGGTGCCAACCCAAATTTGTTTGGATTTTTTCTCAGATACCATTTATTCCAAAAACCACCAAACTTGCCATGGGAACTGACCTGCCAATGAAATTTTCCTAAATGGTATGGAATATTCATGATGATTAAAATTACGCAAATGAGGGGCAATTAAAATTTTAGCTCTATATCATCAAAAATATTATAGCTAGACACAAAGTTCTAACTTAAACATATAGGTTTGAGACAACGGGCAAATCCAAAAACCCACAAACGAAACTTGGGAATTTCAATGCTAAATTCACCAAATTTCTCCAGAATCCCCACATAAAGGCCTGTAACTGCTTTTTGACCTGTGCTTGACCTCCATGGTGCTAGGGAACCATTTTCCATCCACAATTAATTTGCTTGAACCTGTCTCATGGGCAGGCTTCTATCCAAGTATGCTAGGTATATGGTGTGCAAGGTTTTGGGTCTTGTAGCAATATGGTGGGAGGAGGGGGCTCCCAACAATTGTGTAATGAGACTCTCAATAAAATATAGAGAATCGATTTCTGTTCATGCAAGAACAGATCTTCTCCATGTCGCAATATGTACCAGGCAGGCTTTAGTTCCTGCTAGCTAATGCACAGAGCTGTCAGTGCACCATGACTGAGACTGGTATTCTAGCTGGTCTGTTTTTGCCTGAGGCTTTGTCAGTCTGCTTAGCTTATCAGTCCCATGGGAACCAGCCAGCCTCTGGACTCCTAGGCAGAACAAGTCTGGGTGTACTGTCTGTAATGAGGACTGTTTTCCATTTGTGAATTTTGAAAAAGCGTGTGAATTTGTGTCATCAGAGTAGACACTTTCATTTCTGTTTTCTTGTAATCAGTGAGATGAAGCCTGCTCTTCATAGGCAATATGGAGACAGTATAGTGCTTGTCTCGGTTCACAGGTACATGTAGTTTCTTGACAGATTCTCTTAAAATTTGTATATGTAACGTAATAACGTAATAAAGACAATTTTTTATACACCTCCTGTTGAAATATAATATGTATACAATGTACATGTATATGTGAATGTATGAATTATGTACACGTACATGCACACATACTCATCCATATTGCCCAGAAGGGCTGACCCTCTAGAATTCCAAATCATGCTAATTAGGGGCAATGCTGTAGCTTGGCCAAGGAACAAGTGGTGTCATTGTGAAAGGATATATGGGGCCTTCTTGGACAGCTCCTTTTGCATATATTACCCCAGCTTGCTTTGAGTACATTCTTAATGGCAGTTCTTGCAGGTGCTCAAACTTGTCTTTTGGTGGTTTCAATACTGTGTAAAAGGTGAAGCTTTGCTGGAAGATTTCTGCAACACTAGCCACCGACAGTGCTCTACTGAAGTATTTACTGCCAGTGACAACCTATTTTGAAAGTCAGATCACTGATGCACTTGACAATTAGCTCACAGTGGGTGATATGCAAGCAGCCTTCTGAGAAAAACTTTAGGCAGTCCTGCATTATGTAATGCCTGAGTGCTCTTTGATGGTTGGATACAGATCACCTCATTTGTTATTCATGAAGGTTACTTGATTCCAGAGGCTTGATCTGGTTCACCCACTGACTGGCTGTGCGAGAAAACTGACAAACGCATACTGGTTTTTCAGTTTTACACACTCTGCTGTTGTAAACGTTTGATACTTATACAGCACAAATGAGATTTTTAGAGTACAATTGAGCACATTTAAAACCTATTGATAGCTATTGACAACTTACATACTGAGTTTTGTTGAGAACCCAAGAAACTAAATTCACATAATGGTCTAAATTTCCTTTAACTATTATGGTACCTCTATGCACATAACAATCTTACGGTCAATATATTTTGAAATCTTTTTAATCTATTTCTTCTAGAAAGAAGCAAAATACCAGAAGAAGTAGCGAAAGGGACAGAGATAGAAAAAGGAAAGAATGAGCACCACATGTAAACTATGACACTTACAAGGTCAAAAATCATCAGAACAATGAGGCCAGAATGAAGAGATACCATTCAGATCTGACATATAATGAGAATAGGACAGCAATCAATACACACGGGAAAAAGCTTAGAATTACAAAGATGCAGAATATTTTGAAGGAAAAAAGAAAAAAACCTGCCTGGCACAATGCAACAAAATATAAACTGATGAGGCATACGAAACAAGGAAAAGGAGAAGATGTGCCGACACAGCAGAAAAACATGTATAGAACTGATGACCAGTTTCGTTTGCAAAAACGACAGAAGTGTGTAGTACCAGAAAAAAACAGGCATAATACAGATGTGATTTACAGGAGTAAGAAAAAGAGAAGTCCATTCTATTTGTAGCTTTGTGACATAACTGCATCTAATGAACTAAGAACCAAAGAATTTTTATTTATGCAAATTATATGAATACACAACATTCTACCTTGAATAGGTTTAAAGTTGTTATAGACAGAGGTGCCATTTCAACTTTGCTTTATAGGTTTGTGACATAGTTGCATCCAATGAACCATACACCAAAGTTGTAGTATTTTAATTTATGCAAAAAAGGCGAATACCGAAAATCTAAATCTCGAACAGATTTTAAACTGTTATTCAGAGAGATACCATTCCAACTTGAATTTGTAGGTTTGTGACATAACCATATATTATGAAACATGAACCAAAGTTGTAGGCAGTATACTTTCACACTTTCAGGCTCTACTAAATCAACCGGGGACCCATTTTGACCCGAGTCTCGAGTCTTTCATTGCAGATAACAAAGACCTAGTATTCAGTGAGCTCAATTTTAAAATTAGTCCCCGAGAAGTTGAGGTGGCCATCTCAAAATTGAAACGCAACAAATCCCCTGGACTTGATGGAATTTTAAATGAAATGATTAAAAGCGACAAAAATATCTTAGTACCCCTTTTAGCCAAACTGTTTAACAGCATATTGGTCAACCAGTACTTTCCACATGTGTGGAGAGTGAACTCTATCACTCCTATACATAAAAAAGGAGATGCTAATATTGCAGGAAACTATCGTGGCATAGCAGTCTCTAGTCACCTTTGTAAACTGCTGTGCACCATACTTAACTGCCGACTCATGGACTTCACAGAAAAGCACAAAACAATACCACATCATCAAATTGGATTTCGGCGTAAAAGCAGAACCTCCGATCCTATTCTCACACTTAAGACCCTCATTGACAAATATATTAACAGAATGCCTAGACAATATTTATTTACCTGCTTCGTAGATTTTAAATCCGCGTTTGATACAGTCTGGAGACAAGCTCTAATATACAAGCTGACCGCCTCTGGAATTGGGGGCAACTTCTTGGGTCTGCTACGAAGTATGTATTCGGATGTACTGTACTCAGTCAAATCGCAAAATGGGTATTCAGCTGAATTTCAATCAAATGTTGGTGTAAAGCAGGGCTGCGTACTTAGCCCTGGGCTATTCAATATATTTCTAAGTGATCTGCCGAGCATCTTTGATGAGTCTTGTAGTCCAGTTCTCTTAGACTCCTGCAGCATTGGTTGTTTACTCTATGCAGATGACCTAGTGCTCCTCTCTGATAGCAGCTCTGGCCTACAGAGTGCCTTAAACAAGCTAGGAGAGTATTGTGACAAGTGGCGACTACAAGTTAATCTCAATAAAACAAAAGTAATCATATTTAACAAAGGCGGACACAAATTTCGTAAATATAGGTTCTTGTACAAAGACTGTGACATTGAAATTGTTCAAAGTTACTGCTATTTGGGCATTGAGTTTACTGCATCTGGCACTTTTAATCTTGCCATCACAAAACTTAAAGAAAAATCAAACAAAATTCTATTTAGTTTAAGGTACTTTGGCTCGCATGGTAATGTAGACTGGGCTCTAAAGCTCTTCCAAAGTTTAGTGGTGCCAGTGGCAACCTATGCCAATGAAGTTTGGGCACCCTTCTTGATTCAGTCCCTAAACAATGATAACTTCATGCAACTCTGTGAAAGAGTACCAACCGAGCAGGTACATGTTAAACTATGTCGATTTTTACTAGGTGTGCACAGGAAGTCGTGCATTGCAGCAGTAAAGGGAGAACTAGGAAGATATCCCCTTCTTATCACCAGCCTATGTACTGCTGTAAAATACTGGTCATGCTTACACCAGCGTGACCCTGACAGCCTTTTGCTAAATGTTTGCATGAAAACTATTCTTTGATACAAAACAATATTCCATGTTGGTTGATGAATATCAAAAACATGTTACTTAAATTCAATCTTCAAAATTCTTGGGAAAATATTGGCGGACTAAACATAAAGGCATGTACTGTAAAATTATCAAAAAATCTTTGCTCTGAATATACCAGACTATGGACAAAATATATAAATGGAGATGGGAGAGACTCCAATAAACTGAAAAGCTACTGCCTGTTCAAAGACTGCAATTTTAATAGGGAGAAATATCTGGACCTGAACCTGTCAGTTCATAAAAGGAAACATTTCACAAAACTTAGAATAAGCGCGCACGATCTACACATTGAAACTGGCAGATACAATAAAATCCCAGCAGATAAAAGATTCTGCAATTTCTGTAATAATAAGGATATAGAAGATGAAGTGCATTTCATGCTAAGATGTGAAAAATATGCCGCAAACCGAAAAATACTGCTCCAATCTTTAAAATTATACAATTTTGATACTTTTTCTGAGACAGAAAAATTTAAATTTCTCATGTCTGGCAACAAGGGGGACCATACTGTGACCAAGCAGGTAATAAAATTTGTGGCCAATGCCATGGAGATAAGAAGTCCTCCTAGGCCTTGATCAAACCACACTGTACATAGCTGTATATATCATGTGTTATTATAATTTTTTTTTCTGTTTTTGTTTTGTGTCTTGCTTTTTTTTTGTTTGTTTGTTTTTTGTCTTTTTGTTTTTCTTTAATTTTCTATCTATTTATTTAAATCCAGACCTGTTGCAAGCATTTGATGTAGCACAGGATCTGCAGTATGTAATTTGCCATGCCCACCAGATGGCGGGCTTTAAGCAATAAAGATATACAAAGTTAAGATGTTGAATATCTGTAAGCTATTATAGAAAGTGGTTTCATTCAGCCTTCATTTTATAAGTTTGTGACATGGCAACCAAAGCTGTAGCATTTCAATTTATGCAAATTAGGCCAATATTCAGAATATAGATTATGTTGAACAAGGCAAAGTGTAGCATTTCAAACTGTTCGAACGTTGAGGGCACCCAGACAGATTTGCTGTAAAGAAAATCTTCTCTAGTCACTTTTCTTGTCATTCCTGTAATTTTTTCCATGAATTGTACTCGTTCACACGTATAATTGTTGATGATCCCACATGAGCTGAACAATTACGGTGTTGCCATCTTGGCGTATAAATACACCTATGTAACATCTTAACGGTTGAAATATTACTTCAGATTTAACTGTAACACCGTTCTGCAAACGACATTTCAGAGTTGACATTGCGTACATGTGTTTGTGTGTTGGTTTTAGGTCCAATCACACTGATAGCACAGGGCAAATTGAACAATGAATTCATATGAAGCGTTTTACTCTCTCTCTCTCTCTCTCTCTCTCTCTCTCTCTCTCTCTCTCTCTCTCTCTCTCTCTCTCTCTCTCTCTCTCTCACACACACACACACACACAGAGATATATATATATATATACATATATAAGTGTGTTTGTGTGTGTGTGTGTGTGTGTGTGAGGAGAATCTCTAACCGCGGGACAATTAAGAATTCTTTTGTGTTACATCAAATCACGCCAATACTACATGTACATACATATATTGAAAAGTGGTAAATGTAAGGAATACTGCCACTTGACATATGGAACATGCGAAATATGCTATCAGTGAAGTCAATTAAAGTTCTTTTCTCATACTCTGAAAACCACCTGAGGAAAGTCACCAAATGATGCAAATTTGCAACGGTAATACGACGTTATGCGTCAAGAGACTAGAGTTGGTTTTACCATTTTCTGCCATTGTGACAATAATAATGGTGATGATGATAACATTGATGATATCCCCTGCAAGATTTGAATGGGGAAAAAATATTCACAGAAGGTTAGCTAGAAACTGCTGTCGCGACTTGTTTTGTTCCAAGAATGGGTCATACGTTTTTGCGGTGTTTTGTCAAGATTTTATCTCTTTTCACCAAAGCAAGCACTGACACTGGTCAATTTAAAATATCACAGGAAAAGTATGTTACGTTTGCTGAGCTATTGCAGTCTGTGTATTGCCTGTTTCAAAATTTAATGTAACATGAAATTTTACAGTATGCTTATCTAGCATGCCTAGTTGAACTGATCAGATTATGGGCCGACCATGACCCAATTTGAGCAAATGCGGTACCTTTCAGTCAACGCTTGTGGTGAGTGAATGTCTAGTTCAACATGAAAAAAAATGAATATTATTGTAAAACAATATGTTTATATCATACATAATTGATTCTTTTGTCAAAATCATGGTATTTTAATTTGCATAAAAAATATGCTAGACTGGGGAGTGTAGTGTCAAATTGCACATCATGAGTGCACAAACTGCAAAGCCAGCAAGGGGCCAGGAGATATTTACCATTCTAATGGTGCAATTTGGAAATTCTCGGAACTAAGACGATATACATTTAATAACACTTCCGCGCTGAAAATATAACTGTTGCTAGTTACATTTATCTAAATTACCAAAAACAGTGATGTACAGTTCACAGGTTAACATGGTTAAATAAGTATTGGTGGAAGAGGATCAGGTTTCTCAAAAAAAAAAAAAAACAAACAAACAAACAAAACAAAACAAAAAACAAAAACAAAAACAAAAAAAACAAACAAAACATAACAAAAAAACGACCTTCAAAATTAAAATTGGCTTTATGTATTTATATATTATTTGGTTTATTCAAATGGGGTTTGAAAAATTTTTAATATAGCCAGTTAAAATCTACGTACTGGCTATTTCGATACAAGTCAAAGAGTACAGCTGTCAAAATATTATCGGGTAGGTCAACCATGGAGTTAAATTGGCAATGCAAATTGTGTTAGTAACGGATACTTGTAAACACTAAATTTACGAGCATTTTGCAAGTTTGCGACAACCGGATATTTTACGACAGATATGAGCAACTATGCTTTTGATCTTGCAACCGATTTACTGATTACATAAACCTTTCTTGACTCATTCTAGATATTAGGCACCTATGCATATTGACCACCATGTTACCACCACAAGGCAAGTAACAAAGGAAAGTAATGTGCCTTGCATAAGCAGTTGTTTGCTGCTGGCAAGTCCGACCCTTGCTGGACAGACACTGGAACCTTTTCTCCTGATTGATTTTTTCTCCGTTACAAGTTGATTTGATGGCTCTTAGATGAACTTGTTATACATTGCAACCTTACCTAGCTGTGACATTTACATTGCACATTAATGAGGGCCTCATTATTGCCATGTTTTTCTCGAATATGATACTTACATCTGAGTCACTACTTTTGTTTCGGAGGTATTCTCATATAAATAATTTTTCTTACATATCAATGAACCTATCATAATTTCCAGGCACTATCATTTTTGAGCCCACTTTAAAGTAAATAAATTGAAAGAGAATAATACATCCAAACAAGTAGCATGTTAGAATAGGAAGTTGTCTGACAATGTATCAAACATCACACATAGTACGGACCTCAACTTTCCCCTCATTAAAAGTCAAATTAGGTTAAAATGGGAGCCCGGGAAAATAAATTGTTCTTTACGTTTTTCTTCAGCAATGGCTCAACAACGTATTGATTTTTTCATTCATTTACTTTATAAATTTTTATTTACTTATTTTTCAACTCACACAATAGCACTCACACAAGAAAGTGCATAGGACTTTGTTATGCACTGCCAATCCTTTACTTTATGAATAAATTTACCTCTTAGGTAGCAGATGTAATTTTGTTTCAATGTATACAATGTTTGAAATAAATTCCTTAGCATAAGCTAAACAGAAAAGCTGACTGGAACCATTTAGAGGAAGCAAAGGGTAGTTCCGTACTGGCATACCAAGAAAATTTTTATTTTTTATACTAGCATAGTGGACGCTTCCTTACCTTCGCAAGTTTAACTGGCCATTAGTTGGTAACATTCTTATTTTCTGCACGCTTAATTGGGGAAAATTACTCTATATACCAGGGTGAATTTGTGCAAGTACTGTAAGATAACTGACTAAGATATTTCGAACAGTATGACAAGTGACATGTGCCCTGAATTACAAAATGAATTAAGACTCTGTAAATCTATACAGGCCTACATATTCCATGCAACATCGAATGCCACGATGTTAAACGTGAACTTAACATTTGTTGCATGGCATAGGACACGTGTATGTATATGTTCTTATATTGTATACAATTACGTCGCACTAAGTGGCTAATACCACTTTCAAATTCTATATTTATAGAAAAGTAAAGACTGAATCATAGCTGACAGTTTGTGGCCTAAGCAGCATTTAGTCTTGTTTTCACGAAAAACACTTTACAATTCTGTGAATTCAAGGTTAATAGTTCTGCAAGTTTCAGCATAACGACTTGTGTTAACAGTCAAATTCTGTGTGGCTGGCATCATCGCTAAGGCGATAAAGCGTCAGCGATAAGACACAGATGAAACAAAACGAGTTAACGGTATGCTTAAAAAAGGGTAGGAACCTCACGTGCTTTCGGGGCATATTGTAACATTAGTCTTTATTACTACTCTCATGTGGTCATTGTTTGTTAAACTGGTCGGCACAATTTTGGCAGATAAGAGAAAAGTAAACTTGGGTCTCTTATTACGTCTTGGATCTTTTCAAATGTATATAAATCTTTTGTCAACTGCTACGTTGAAGGATATCAATCTAGAGTCTAGACTGCCCGATATTGTCACTGATAACATTTATTTTAATTCCAAAAATAAGCAACTTTTGATGGAAGAGACCAACTTACATTCCATGCCACAGCAGATTGGTTAGGTGATGTCAGGTGGCCCCTCAGCACTGGTGGTGCTCTCTAAGAACTAAAACGTGAGCTTTCTTAAGTGTTCACTTTTAAATGGGCGTCTATAAAGTTCTGATTGAAAATAATGATATGAATTATTATTATCAAAATCATATTGATTTTCCAAGGCTTAAGGACACCCATATAAAAGTAACTTGATACAAGTTACTAAGAGCCACTAAAATGCTATATCTTTGCATGATCTGCGAAATGTATCATACTGGCGGGTAAGAAATATATAAAATACTTTTCATATGCATCTCTTCACATGACCTGGTGAAGATAAAATCAAAATTACTCTTAGTTTGAATGTATGAAAGGAAACGAAATGTTGATGTACTAAAATTCAGCACACTTACTAAACAGCTACCGAGAAAGGTTGTTTAGCCAGATTAGCCACACTTTACTGGAAGTATAGGCATGATGGTGTATGAGTGTGTTTTTTTGGGAATTGATAGAGAAACCATTCCATAATGTAAAAAAGCACTCCTGGGGTTGTCACTGGTAGGGATATAGTTATTTAAATACTAACGATTACATTGAACAGTTATCTCACATGAACATCCATTGATAAGTCATCCCTACCAAATGTGGACCAAGTTACAGATATATATTCGTATAAAAAGCAGAGCTCTTCAGCACTGATTTCTTATATGTACACACACACACACACACACACACACACACACACACACACACACACACACATATATATATATATATATATATACATATATATATTCTCTCGTAATAATTTATCATTGTTCCTAGCCACCAAAATTTATGATAGCCTCCTTTGTCGGCTAAATTACAAGTTACAAAATATATCAAGTTTGAGCTAATCGAAGTATTACAAATCGAAGGACAAATTTCGATAATTTATCTATGGCCAGGCAACTGTTTGAATTTCTAGCTAAAGTTGCAGGCCAAATGTAGCTGCAAAGGAGAAAAAACAAGAAAAGGCCAAAAAAAGACCAAAAATAAATAAATAAATAAATAAATAAATAAATAAATAAATAAATAAATAAATAAATAAATAAATAAATAAATAAATAAATAAATAAATAAATAAATAAATAAATAAATAAATAAATAAATAAATAAATAAATAAATAAATAAATAAATAAAGAAAGAAAGAAAGAAAGAAAGAAAGAAAGAAAGAAAGAAAGAAAGAAAGAAAGAAAGAAAGAAAGAAAGAAAGAAAGAAAGAAACTAGAAAAGTCGATTCGGTGGCCAGGAAATCAGTGTGTGGCCTAAAAACGTTTATAAGCTGCTTATTCAGTTCTTCTTAAACTCTTTGGACAATAACCTGTCAATTGATGTCAGGATGGCACCTCTGTCTGTAAAAGCGTTGACTATATTCCAGATTTCAAGTATTAACAGTTGCCAAATTTGCATAACTTAAATTGTTACAACGTAGGTTCATTGTTCTTTGGATGCGTATTTATTAAAAGCCTATCAATTTGTAGTGAGAATACAACTGCAAAATGTAATAGGAGGTATAAAAATTTCCATTTCTTGTATTTACTATATTTGCATGAACTGGAGTGCTACAACTTTGGATCATGTTTTATTGGGTGTGGCTCTGTCAAATACAATATCAGTCGATGTTGGAATGGCAGCTATATCTTTGATAGTTTTTCAATGATAATGTGTAAGTTAGTCAAGATTTTAATTTTGTGTATTCACCTAGTGATTTGAAACTTTACTTTTGTTTATGATTCATGGAATGCAGCTATGTCATAAACGTTTAGGTGAAGATGGACTGGCCTATGTTTATTATACTTTTGGAGATATTGAAATTTAAATTTTTTATAATGCTCGTGGCATATTTCAAAATGCCATAACTATTGTTCACTGTCCATTAAATTGGCAAGTGTCACTAACCCTAAAATTTCAGTCTATCCGTAATGGGGTTAAAGATATGACCCTTTAAAATTTAATTGCCACTATTTAGCATGATTTTAATAAGTAATTGCCACTTATTTGCTCTCTTTATTACTTAATTGTTCCTAATTTGCATATTTTGAAAAGTGACACTGTAACAAACAATATGAACAACTTCGCCACTAGGGCAATAGCCCTATCAAGTTAGGTACTTTTCAGACGGGCAGTGTCCAAGAGAAACTGGGGGAAAATTCACATGAGGACAAAAATTACATGAAATAAATATATAAATTAATAAATAAATTAATTAATAGGTTAATATATAAATAAATAATGACTCATAAATAAGTAAATAAATAAATTAATAAATAATGACCCAATTCCAGCTAAACAATGTACTTCAATTACATACCAGATGTGTCACAGGAACTGAGAGGTAGTGAGGTTCGCAAGTGTGAGGTGGCTCTCCTTATCAGATTGATTAGCATACGTAACCATATGTGTATACAATAGATATGTCTTCCACACGATAGTTGTTCGTTACGTGCTCGCGTTAAGACTTGCTCAGACTTTAAGCGTGCTGAAACCATTATTATCCTAAATATATCAAAACGATCTTCATATTGAAAATTCACATTTTACTATTGATGATCTCGATTTATGGTGTGACACATGGTCAAATTTCTATATGGGAGCTACTCTTTTTCCAAATAAAACTGTTGAGGTATAACTTAGGAATATACCGTTGTACAAAACCCAGACTCTTTCCCCTAAAAGTCAAGTTCAAATTCGACGAAAATATTTATAACCTAGCCAAAATTTTCAAGTTTGAACCCGGCGCGTGGCTAAACTATTCAATCTTTGTCCTACCAAAAGGAAATTTCCTGTATCTTGGAAGTTGCTAATGTCACAGCGCTTTATATAAAAAGATCCCGACAACATATGTAAAAAATTATGTTCTGTATCCGTACCTGGCTGTACAGGTAAAGTGTTTGAAAAAAGCTCAAGCACGTAATTACTTTTTTCGGTGAAAACTAAGTCATTTCTTCTAATCAGTATTGTTTTATAGCCGGTGTCATTACCGAGAGCCAGCTTCTTTTGCTCTCCCATCAACTCTGCCTTCCTCTCGACAAAAAACAAAAAACAAAAACAAAAAAACAACAACAACAAAGTTCGTGTCGCCTTTCCAATATATCTTAAGCTTTTGATAAAGTGTATCACCCTGGCTTACTACACAAATTAAGTGAAGCTGGTATCACTGTTAATTTCTTCCACTGGTTTGCTAACTATTTGCAGATCCGCTTTCAACAGGTAGTTCATCTTGAAAGTTTAAACATATTTTATTTCTCAAAGTATATGAATAAAGTATCACAGAAATAATATGACAATTGGGAAAAAGGGCTGAGCCCTATCCAAATCCCTCTTGCAGAGAAGAGACAGAGACAGGACATTACAAACAAGACAAAAACACACTTGATGATGACAGTCACAAGACCAGAACAGATAGAAGGGCTCATAGTCTTAAGTCTACATTCTCATACTGTTGTTTGTGTACATGTGTAAATAAACTCAAACACTAATGACCTTGCTTAGCCTATCCCTGATGGTTTAAAACGTCCAGTAGCTGAAATGTAATCGTGGGTAGCAGAAAAAATTAATTCATTATCGAGAAGAGAGCATGTACAAGAACCAAACAGTATTGTTTGCAGAGTAAGTGGGGCGAGAGAAGTGATGGCAGAATGTAATGTTGATCGTGGTACAGTACATAGAGGACTTGCGAAAAAATAATGCCATGTATCTTCAACGGATGATCCGCAGCAGCACTAAGGTGTGTCAAGGACACCAATTTTATGTAAATGAGAATTTAGTTGGCTGGCACCAAGACGTGAGCGTGTGTGCTGAACCGATATAAATCTATTGCCAAAGTTATACAACTCAGAAAAGTTTATACTTCGAGGACCTGGTTGGCAAATCTTAGACGTAAAGACTTGAAGTGATCTGGACTGTCGAACATCGATAGCTAATTCATTCCATAGCCGAACTGCGGAAGGGAAAAAAGATTTATCGAAAAGTTCAGTACGAGCCCTGTAATGAGGTGGGTCAAAATGTTGGCGTTTAGTGTACGTGGAGGTATTCGGAACTGTATGAATTATAGAACATAAATTATCAGGAGTGCATTTGTTTGCCAGTTTATACATAAGGATCAATTTCGAAAAATCCTTTCTCTTAGCTAATGTATGCCATCCAAGTTCCTCGTACAATTTTGCATCGCTGGTACCATGCATTGCCCCAGTGACAATGCGAGCAGCATTTAATTGAACACTTTCTAATTTTGCTTCAGCCACGGCAGTACATCCACTCCAAATAGGGCTACCATATTCAAGAACTAGTCTAATCAAAGATACATATATTGTTTCCAAAGTTAGTCTGTCAAAAGTAAATTTTAGTCCCTTCATGATATTGGTCAATTTACTGGCTTTACAAACAACGTCGTTAACATGATCAATCTACCTTAAATCAGATCGCAAAGTGACGCGGAAGTGTTTATGTTAACATACCGAAGGTGCAATGGCGAGTTAGTTTTCCGAGAGATAAACATTGAGTCTGTTTTTTGGGCATTGACAGTAATAAGCCAATCATCGGCCCGTTGACTGATATCCGAAAGATCAGAGTTAATAGATGCAGCCGCCGCTTCAGGGTTATCAATTTGTAAGTACAAACAGGTGTCATCGGCAAAAAGTTGCATATTAGAATGAACAATATCAACATTATAATTAATATAAATTAAAAACATGAGAGGACCAAGAACCGAGCCTTGCGGCCCACCTGCACCAATGAAACCCCAAGAAGAGGCTTGACCTTGGATAACAACACGCTGTTGGCGATTATGAAGGTAATCTGTAAACCCTTCCAGTAAGTTGCTTGAAATACCCTTTTTTCAACTTGTGCAGCAGACCTGCATGCCATACTTTATCAAACGCTTTGCTTATATCTAAGAAAATAATACGGACTTCTTTTTGCTGGTCGACAGCTAGACAGAGTTCATGGTAAAGGAGCAATAATTGGTTAACGGTAGAGTCTCCGGGAGTAAATCCAGATTGATAAGTAGAGATGACAAGGTTATCCCGGAAATGATTAAAAACATTTTAAACACAATCTTCTCAAACACTTTGCCAACACAGCTAAGTAAAGAGACTGGCCTATAATTGTTACATATATTCTCGGGCCCCTTTTTGTGAAGGAAACAAACGTTGGCTTTTTTCCAAAGTGCAGGGAATTTCTTTTTTCCTAAAGAGAAATTAAAAGGCTTCATAATGAGAAACAAATAGCCGTTGCAGCTTCTTTGAGACGTTTTGGACTAATTTCATCAGGTCCAGATGCCTTAGTTATGTCCAGGATTAAAAGTGTTTCGAGAACTTCTTGTTTACTTACATTTAGAAAGTCGAGACCGGGAGTTAAAGGGTGACCAATTTCTGGTAGAGTAGCAGAAGACGTTTCTAGGTTACACTGCTGGAGACAAAATGAATTAAAAATGTCAGCTTTTGAGTGATAATCCGATATGTGTTTATCATCATGTAAAAGAGATGGAACAGTTGATGACTGGTTGCGATTAAGGAAGTATTTAACAGTGCGCCACCAGCATTTTGTTTTTACGGTAAGCATTTTTAGGTCGGCTATAAGTTTATCATTGTATTCCTGTTCTGCAGATTTCAGTCCCTCTTGATAATAATTTCAAAGTTGACAAAAAGAGGTACAGGCACCAGTTTCATAATTTAGACTTTTGGCTTTTTCATATTATCGATTAACTTGACGTTTAAGTGATCTAAGTTGTGAATGATACCAAGGTTGGTCACAAGGTCTTATCTGGATTCTTTTATTAGGAATGCAGTGCTTTGCAGCTTTGAGAAATGGATCGGACCAGTGATTACAGCAAAAATGGATGTCATCTGATGTATCACAAGAGTTCCAATTGACTCCTTTTAGATATTTTCTGAAAGTATTAAAATCAGCTTTATAGTATTCCCAAATACGACGCTCATAAGCTGGTTCTTTCATACGTCGAAACAATAAATTTGCGCTGACGACACAATGATCGCAGTGAAAAATAGGGGGAGGGATACGAATGTTATGACGAAAGTGTGATACGTTAGAAATAATTTGGTCCAAACAAGTTTTGGAATGATCAGTTATGCGAGTGGGTTCATGAACGTGTAAGGTTAAGAGATTAGTCTGAGCAAAGTGCTGAAGGTTCCTACCTGGCTGCGTGTGAAAATCAGAATTTAGATCGCCTGTCAGAACAATGAGTTGAATACCCGTAATGTTTGCAAGATCAGGACTCTCTTGAAGTTTATCCCCGAAAGAGACCGGCAAATTGGGAGGTCTGTATACAACACCAAAGAGGAATTTTTTATTTTGGTGTCTAATTTCGCCCCATAACAGCTCAATATCATCTAATTCTAAATCATGACGTCTGGAAATATGTAAAAATTTTGCAACATACACAGTTACGCCCCCTCCAACCCCATTCATATGGTTTTGACGAATAATGTCATGATAACCAGAGATACAAAGGTTATCGTCAGGAGAATTCTGAGAAAGAAATGCTTCAGATAGGGAAATGATGTCGAAATCAGGTGAGAGGTCCGAAATGAATGATCTCATTTTGTCATTGGAAAGAATATTTGAGTGACAGAACGAGAGGTCACACAAGTTGTCGTTTGGACCAGGGTTCACATGGACGTCACCCGCTATGAGTAATAATATGGGGCACACAGCCAGGACATATTCTATTTGGTGTTGCTTCCTATGTGAAATAGTAGTAACCACATAAACAAAAAGTATCATCCTTTTGTGTGCAGTACAATGAAAGTTCAGTACAGCTGCATTTGCTAAACAGTAAACAGACAGGTGAGCAATAGTCTGTGATAACGCACTAATTCTACAAAGTGAAACAAAATCATTGAAATTGGGGAGTAAGTATAAGAAAAGCTGATGTTCACTCATAATGCGGTAAAAACTCTTGTATGTCACCTTGATAACATGAAAAAATGTAATTATGATAATGTCCAGTTTGTACAACCACATTTCATTGAAGCATATGAAGTACAATAACGCTATTCTAATCATAAATAAGGACCTGTCCCATAGCAACAAAACTGGCTTAGTCGTTTTAACATTCAGCATGATGATGCAATTGAAATTGTAAAACAAGTTCAAGAAGAAAGCAAAGCATATAATAACTGGCTTGTAAGCAAATGCTGCCCCCAAATTTAGACAAAGATAGTGAAAATAACACATGGAACAGCAATGAAGTAAGATTGAAACACTGGCAGACAGCATGCTTGGCACATTCGCATTAAGAGATCGCAGATAATTGACAAGCTTTTCAAGACCTCTATTAATTACAAACAAAATATTTATGAACATAACATATGCGTATTGTGCATAATATTGATCAATCTTGGAATGCACTTTGCTAAATGTACACAAATTAGCATAATATAGTATAAACCGAGTGAAAACAGATAATCTAGGAGCCCGGACACAAAGGAGGATGAGCATTAAACGCAAAACATATACACAAGAAACAATCACGGAAAACCGGTGCAACAAGTACACCGTGAAAAATGTAACAGCACGCGCAGCGGCTCGAGTCGTCGACCACAATCTGAATTCAATAGGTTTGACCCTATAATACCTCTATGGTTTTGACCCCCTCCCTACCAGTTTTGAGACCGAGTTGACAGCCTGTCCCAATGCACCCTGTGCACAAAGCGCCCAGGGCTGGCGCCCCGGCAAGTAAATAGTATTCAATAACAAGTAAATAGTAGAAGTTCAACATCAAGTAAATAATGTTCATATCTATTTTGAGGCAGGTCGTATACACGTCCCTGCCTCCGACAGATGATTATATTCACTGTACTAAGTAGGTAGGTCCTATTTGTTGCTCAACCTCCTTGAATTTAGCAGAAATAGATGTCTATACATAACAGTTAGTTATTATAGGCCTCTCAGTTTCTTGGTGTTCTATTGAAGCTCGTGTGCCCGGGTTTCTGTTCTTGGACCTCTACTCATTTAAAGTTATATCGATGATGCTATGGATATTGCCTGATCAGGCATCAAAATCTTTGCTGATGACCAACAAATTTTATCTTAACACTGAAAATCCACTAGTTGCACCTGAAACACCCAATACTGATTTTTTTTTAGAAAAATGAAAAATGGTGGAAAGATTGGCTGGCAACATTTGTTGATAAAACTGAATCTGTTCTGACGAGGTCAAGGGCAGACACTGTACAGTGTGCACTGGATATTACAGCTACGATATTCCTTCTACAATTACAACTAAACATGTTCAGTTCTTCAGGCAAATCTGCGGAGCCGTTGTAAGCCTGCCAGGACCTGGAGGAGGCTACCATAGGGGTGCTCAGTGGACCAGCAGCCCTGCCACAGCTGCGGCCCGGGTTTGATCCCCATTGACGGCACCAGCTGTTCATCACGGGAAGCTCCTTATCACACATTGTCCGATTTCTTGGAGGGTTTAAATTTCGCTGCAGTTTTTGAGTGGGGGTTCGTGATCGCATGTGGCAAGGTTCAAGAACTCCTGGTGAGCACCATAGGTTTTCTTGGACTCTGGTTTTCTCCTACATTAGGCTTTGGCTAAGATCATGCCTACTGGACCCTGTGGAAGAACAGTTGTAGGCTGAAGGGGCTATCCAGTGTAAAAATGTTCAATTATTATTATTATTATTATTATTATTATTATTATTATTATTATTATTATTATTATTATTATTATTATTATTATTATTATTATTATTATTATTATTATTATTATTATTATTGTTGTTGTTGTTATCATTATTATTATTATTATTATTATTATTATTATTGTTGTTGTTGTTGTTGTTATCATCATTATTAATCATGATTATTATCATCATCATTCTTGGGAGGTTCACCTCTGTTGCTGAGAACTTTGAAACAGAAGTTGACGTTGAACGACAGACATGCGAGTCTAATGGATGTGGACAAGTTGTTTTCAAAATACTGGCGCAAGATGTACCTACGGAATTAGCAGACAATAAAAAATGTGCAGCACATAGTCACAGTATGCACATCCATTGGATGAAGTGATGTATGGTATGTGTGCAAAAAGGCAAAAATAAAACTTGAAATTAAGGGACAAGGTGTGTCAAGGTTACAGGGTTAAAGAAATCCTTATCAAATTGCAAAAACATACAAGGATATCGAGTGAGGCTCTTTTATGCAAACCACCATAGTAGGTATTGTGGCATTTCATCACATTGGATTTCCAGGTATCCCAGCACACCAAAGCCAGTCATTCTGTACTTTACGTGATAGTTATAACATGTCACATGACCATTATACCACATAATCAACGAGGCAGAAGACCGACTTGATTGTGATGGCACAATGGTTATTGTCACATGTTATAAATGAGTTGTAAAAAGGGTGGTAGGAATTGACCAAGATATTCCTTGGTGCACGACATCTGCCTTTTGTGCATGGTGTACTCTGCCGCTTAAATAAGTTCTCACATGCACGGTCATGTTTGACGTCTTGCTCATGTATTTTCCACATGATTGTTATAACATGTCACATGACCATTATGCCACATAATCAACGAGGTCGAAGATCAAGTTGATTGTGATGGCATAATCTTCATTTTTACCTGTTACAAATGACTTGTAACAAGGGTGGTAGGAACTGACCAAAATATTTCTTGGTGCACGACATTCAAATTCCACTGCCTTTTGTGCATGGTGTACTTTGCCGCTTACGTAAGTTACCCCATGCACAGCCACGTTTGACTGCTTGTTCATGTATTTTCCACTTACCAATATGGCAGTAGGAAGAGCAGGTGGTGGAAGCCAAAATGACAGATTTAAGTGAGTTGGGCAGTATTCCTACTCAACAGAAAATTTTTCAGAGGAGTACGTGTCATAATGACGAGAGTGCACGCTACAAGAAAACTATTGCAGGTAAAAAAACGCTACATTTTTTTAATTTAATCCACTTATTTTTCTTAGGGCCCATGTCTGGCATGGACACTGATTAAGTGTTGTAAATTGAGTCATGTACATCAACGTACATTATGCCGACAGTGATATCATGCTGGATATGACAGACGACTTGGAAGGTTCTAGGAATTCACGTCTGTAATGTTCCAAGTCCTGTGGTCATCTGCACTGATCCTGCAGCAACAATATCTTAGTTTGGGCTGTTCAAGGAGAAGGTGTCAACAACAACTGTTTCTACAACACAGACAGGGAGAGAAGTGGATGTTAGGAAGGTTCGAGATACCAGAAGGACACGAGAAAGTCATTAGAATAGGGGAAGTGGATGATTATGAGTATTTGGGAGTGAGCATTAAGGCTACCGGCCAGGGCATGTTCCGATACCATGTCGATAAAATTAAGCAGAAAGTCAATAGAGCAAAGGGTATGATAAAGCTGACAGCAATGAATAGTTTTAATAAGGCATTTACAGGGAGAGTTCTTTGGGAGAGGGTTGCAGTCCCAGGAATGTTGTATGGTCTGGATGTTATTTCAATAAGTGAGAAGGACTTGGAATGGTTGGAAAAGGCACAGAGAGAGATGGGAAAGTGGATACTAGGCCCCCCCCCCATGTGTGGCAACAGAAGCAGTACTAGGGGAACTTGGATGGATAAGTGTCAGGGATAGAATAGCAAAGTCGAAGTTGAACTATTGGGGCTATTTGCAGGAGGTAGGAGAAGACAGATGGTGCAGAAAGGTGTATCTTTAGGCAGTTAGGGAGAAGACAAAGTGGATGACAGATATAAATAAGTTGGCAGAGAAGTATGATCTGAAGGGGCCAGATGAGATTGAGATGTGGTGGAAAACGTACGTGGGAAAGCTGATTACTGAGAAGCATGTTGTTGAATGGAAGAGAGGGGTGGAGGAAAAGAGCACACTCATTGCATACAGAGGGCTTGATAAACCAGTAAGAGGACAGTGTTGGGATTGTAGCAAGGGCTCCAAGTGTTGTTTCAAGGAAAAGCAGGAGTGATTAATCTTGAGAAACGGACACAGAAGTGGACCAGTGGGACCGATGGGAAGTGCAAGATATGTAGGGAGGATGAGGATGAGACAATAGATCATTTTCTTGTGTGGTGTTCAGAGTATCAGGGATTGAGAGATAGTCTGTTTGAAGGGTGGAAAGAGAAGGATGAATTATGTAGAAGTCTAGAACAAGTTCAGAGCATGGCAGAGGGTGATAGGGTAGCCTGGATGTTGGGGTTGAAAGGAGAGACGCCAGGAAGTGGAGTAGGGATTGAGCTAGTTAAGGACTTTCTGGTGAAGTGCTGGGAAAGGAGAAATAACGTGTTAGGTTTGAGGGAGTCTGAAGCCAGAGTAGGAAACTGAGAGAGGGGAAGGGAGAAGGTAGCCCTTATAAGGGCTCCCACGGCTCTGTCTATGGCAACATAGACAGGGACTGTGGGCATGCCGAGCGCAAGATGCGATTGTGGGATAGGTGTTGATTTCTTGGCCTCCTTTTCAGGACCACGGCAGACAAGTGGCGCGCCAAAGACAATCATTATTATTATTATTACAGTGCCGGTAGGTCATGCTGCAGTGCACAACACCAGCAATGCTAGAGTGTGAAAAATGTTCATTATGTGATATAATCAACACATTTTCTGGCTCCCTATTGGTCTGTTCCTACCACCCATATTACAAATGTTTTAAAACAACTGGCACCAAGCGATTAAGTGTACAGTAGAGGCGGTCGGTTTCAGATGTCAATTAAGTGGCCACCTCTCACAGGACTGTGAGGGGAAACATAGGAGAGTTGAAGCTGGCGCTACAAGTTAGAGAGGAGTCTGATTCATGCTGAGTCCACAGGTAGCGACTGTCAAAGTTCTGAAGTAAAGAAAAAAGGGGGGTTATATGGTAATAGGTGGTTTATTAGTGAAAACATGCGATTTCAGGAAGTTCAGCCACTTGAACTGAAACAACACAGTAGCAAAAGAGTAAGGGAAATAGAGAAGATCTTGAGAGCAGTATAGGATGGTCATGAGCAGAAAGTGGACACAATTGCCTTTATGTTGGTACTTCCAATATAATTGATGGAAATGAATTATATCAAGCCAAAGTAAGAAGCTTGCCATCCTTTGTACAAGATATCTAACCGCACGCCCAAATTCTCTTGCACATTATGCGCACTTGAAAAGATGCTAAGGTAAGGCAAACACTGGGATTGACAAGGTCAATGGAATGTTTCACGGCTTTTGTAAGAAAGAGGAAATGTAATTTTCATCCATAACAAAGATTTTTTGAGTCACAATGGATTTACAATTTCCACCGATTACAAACTTAATGATGTTTCTGGACTACATCACACAAAAAGGCAAGACAAAACTTCTCAGGAACATAAAAAAAGACCATAAAAAGAATTAAAGGTGTACATGATATTCAGGCTATCCGAGGGGTAAAGGAGGTGCCACCTTCGCAGAGACTCAGGTATTTCAATGTCACTCTCCGTAGGCAAAAAAACCCAAAAGATAAACGAAAGTTTGAAGAAAATGGACATATGCCACATGGTTAACACAGTAAAGCTACAATGACACTCAATGTAAAAGGACCTAATGAGAAAAAAATTGAATGTTCTCATGGCTCTGACAACCAATGCGAACATTGTGTTTTTGCAGGAAACCCGTACAACTCAAAAAGGTGTGTATGCATGATGCAGGCAATGGAACGGGGAAGTAACTGCGACATTGGAGCTAACAATAGCAGGAATTTAGACAAATTGTTCAAAGAGAGGAATAAATACATTCATAAAATAGTGTACACAAGTGACAATGAAAGATGTCAGGTTGTGGACATGGATTTTAACAATTAAACTAAGACTTATTAGTGCATAAACTCCAAATGATCGAAGAGAAGGGAAGAAGTTTTTGTTCATTTGATTGATTTCGTTGGGGAAGGACAGAATGATCTGCACACTGTAGCTAGGGAGATCTGAATTGTAAAATGGATTCTAAATTGGAAAGAAGGGCATGGGTTACAGTAACAGATGAAGGTTAAGGTGAGTTAAAGGAAATCTGTAACATACTTAGTTTAGAAGATATTTTATGGAAGGAACACAAGCCAGAGAAAGTTCACTATCTCAAAAAGGAAAACAAAATGTATCACGAATAAACAGATGGTACATTAGCAGTCAGCAAGTTTATGATGTGTCTGGACGCGACATTTTTCCTGCATTTAGAAGTGGCCATGGTGCCGTAAACCTAATAACACTGATACAAGTAAAATTGAAAAAAGCAATGGGCTTTGAAATTCGTATGATAAAGTAAAAAGAAGTATAATTCTTAAAATCATATTGACAAACATCTGGTGTCGATGAAAAGAAAGAAAAGAAGAATATCCTAGCAGAATATCCTAGTAAGAAAATATGATGGGAAATACCCAAAAGAAAAAATTGAAGGTTTATGCAAAGATAGTGCAACGGTTGTGAGAAAGAGTGAAAGTGAGAAGAGCACAAAAAACAAAAAAAACTAGAAACGGAATTTTGGAAATGAAAAGAAAACAAAAATATTAAATGAAGATATAAATATGGAAATTGGAACAAAATGCGGAGGCTGCAAGGATAAAATAATAATTTATAAAGGTATCATAGTTAAAGTAAATTATGCTCAAAATAAACACAACAGATGAAAATATTAAAAAATCCTTTGATGATATTATAAAAGGACAGAAAGAACTTTTGCACACGATTATATACAAGTGAAGGACGTAACAACAATGCTGCAGAACAATTAATTTCTTGTACTGAAATACACATGAACGTAAGGAGGCACTTCTGAGTGTGGGACCAGGAAAGGTTAAGTGCTTTGATGAAATAACAAGCAAATTTTATCAACCATATTTTTAATTAATTGGTGAAGGTTACGTACAGGTGTATAATGCGGTTTTTTAACAGCAATTCATTAAAGGAGTCCCAGAGAAAGGGAATAATCACACTTTTATATAGAGCATGCTCAAGGGAAAATATAGCAAATTGGAGACCAATACATTGTGTGTAGATTATGGCTGTAGCACAATGTTTGAAAATGTGAATAAGCATCAGAATGCCCATTGACTTACATTGTAATCAATAGAAAAGTTACAATGACCGACAAGTACCCTAATTGAAAAAAATGTTAAAAATCAGGAATCCACATCACTGCCGCCTAGTGGACAACTTTTTGGACCCTTCCACAGAGGACATGTCCATCAAGCTTCATTATAGTCTGAGTCATGGTTCTGGAGAAGAAGTAGAAAATAGTGAAAAAAAATGCAGCACTATTTGGTGAAAAAATTAGGAAATAGCAGTCTCTATGAGTAATGTGGAAGCAATTGGGTGAGTCATTTCGGAAAGGAAGACTTTTGAAAAGTTGACCCCCTCCCCGAAAATAAATTATCAAAAGGCAAAAATCACTGGAGTATGTCAACCTGACCAAACTTGGTAGAGAGCCACCAAAGGTATATTACTACCAAGTTTGAAGTCAATCTGGATGATGGTTTCGGAGAAGTCGAAAATGCGAATTACCATAAGCATGCCCATTGACTTTCACAGGTATAATTAGAAAAGGTATGTTTACTGATAAGTACCCGAATTGAAAAAAAAAAAACGTTAAAAATCAGGAATCCATAGCAGTGTCACCTAGTGAACAAATTTCTTTGACTTTTCCACAAGAAACATATCCACAAAGTTTCAGCTTAATCTGAGTGACGGTTCTGTAGAAAAAGTCGAAAATAGCAAAAACACAGAGCAATGATAAAAAAAAGAAAAACTGCAGCGTTACCTGTTAAACAGATAAGAGCTACAAGTCACCAGGAATGTTTCTGTGTGATATCAAAGCAATTGGTTGAGTGGTTTCGGAGATAACATTTTTTTAAGGTTTGCCCCCAAAAAGAGGAAAAATAATTAAGAATTAAAATAAATCACTGGAGCATGACCATTTGAACAAACTTGGCAGCGACTCACCTAAGGCACATCCCAACTAAGTTTGAAGGTAATCTAGCCAAGGATTTTTGAGAAGTCGAAAATGTGTATTGTTGACAGACGATGGACAGATTATGGACGGATGGACGATGGACCCTCACAAAAGCTGAGCTGACTGAAAAGTCAGCTGAGCTAAAAAAAAAGGCTTTGAGAAAGTTTCAGATGTATGGGAACACAATATATGGATTAGATAAAAGCATCTTTTGCAGACGTTAAATAACAAACGCAATTAGATGCTCGAGCAGCTAATTATTCGAAAAGGCACACCACAAAATATGAAAGATAACCTGAACAGGAGGAGTGAAATTTATAGGTTTATGGAAGACAAAATGGATTTCAGTTCTTAAATTTCTCACGAAATTCTAAATGCTGATAATGTAAAAACTAAAAGTGAGCAGTATTGGGATGGAAAATACAACTGTGAATTAAATTAAGGTAAAGTTTACAAAAACCTATGGAAATGTAAACGAGCAAACAAAAAAATAACAATAAAAAATATTAGCATCTAACTGGAAATGTATCGTGGGTAGAACTAATAACAGATTCAGGATGATGAAAAGGGGTGATGGAAAATATCCATTATGCAAAACAAAAAATCGAAAATCGCGCTCACTTGCTCTGGGTCTGTAAATGTTTAGAATATATTTGGAAAAAATTGAAAATTGTGTAAATAAAAGGTTTATACAAAATATCCAATAACAAAGGAACAAGGTGTTGTAATACAATTCACAAATACAGTCATGGGAGGTAGCAAAATAGAGAGGAACATAAAACTGCTTTTAAAGCAAAATGGTATATTTGGAAAAGGAGAAATTAATACATGTGCACAAGTTACAAAGAAAATGGTTTACAACTATTTAAAAAAGAATAACTATAAATTTGTTGTTTTGAAGACAGGTGAGTGGCTGAACTATCACAGTTACTATTGAAAGAATGGTTATACCATTTTTGCAAAACCAGCTTTGTATTTGTTGATGAATAAAAAGTTTTAGTAAGAAAAATATTAATCTAATAATAATTCTCCGAAATTACCCTTATCATCCACCAATAGGGGTGATATGGAGTGGTTAAATTTCTTGACACACAGCCTTTTGTTCCCATGCTTGTTTGTGACACCTAGCAACCCTTGTCATTTGAGGTCAGGTTGGTCAGCAAAGACCATTACATTACAGTGAACCTGAAAGTTTCACCCTGCATATTAGAACGATTTTTGGAATTGCATCTTCTACTCTACCTGAAGTGCATATTGCTATTTTTCAAATACACCCAGGTGTGACGAAATGAAAGTTTAATGCTAATTTGACAGCATATAGAGAGGTTACATTTATATGTGCTAATTCCCCATATTAATCTATGGAGAAAAAGTGGGGGTCATGGAAAGTGACCACAAGATGTGCACGGTCAACCATGAACAGGATGGGCAGCACCACCTTTAGGCGAATATAGAACTAATCCAAATCTCCCTATTATCTTCCAATGCCATGTTTTGGAGCATACTATAAAATAAAGAAGTTGAGGTTACTCTGCGATCCGACTTATACTGGAATGACCATGTATCCAAAATTATTATTAGCCCCAGCAAAGTGATTAACGTGATGAAGGGCTCGAAAATTTTTCTGGACTGACAAACCTTGGAGACCATACATATTTGTTTTGTTGGACTTATACTTTAGTATGCTAACCAAGTGTGGAGCAGCTGTACTGAAGCAGGTGTGAAGAGACTCAACGATGTCGGACTTAACCCTGATCATGTTGTTCTTGGTGCAATGCAGAGTACCAACGTCAACAAGTTGTAAGAGGACGTTTTCTTATAATCACTGGCAAAACATGGAGAGTTAGCTGAACTCACTTTAATTCAAAAATTATGTAACGCACTTGCATCCAAACCTTTATGCACAACTATAAATTAAACTCAATCACCACCCCTTGTTACTGGTTGTCCACTTGCCCATACTTTTTTCTAGGCTCTGGCTGATCTGTTTGCTAAATCATTCTCTCCTTCAACTGTCAGACTGAAGAATAAGCTAGCTCTTGAAACCCATAAATTGGTATCAATCCGCACTTGTAAATCCAATTTCAGTAAACCAATATCTCCATCAGCCAAATTTGCTTAACTTTTGTGACATATTTATTGCTATTGCATTCTCACTTGTTGAAAATCGAAGTTAAGATTCAGCTGCTTGTGCCAATGGCTTACCTAATGATGATACCTTTCACTACTTTCTATCCTGTCCAACATATTGAAAGCCACTTTTAACTCATTCCACCCTGATGACGCTTTTTCCCGCTAATATCTAAATGTCGTCTGCTAATTGTATTTTACTAATTTAGGGATTATTTTTCAATATTTTGGATGAAACTTGCATGGAAGATCATTCCAAATTATATGCCCATGGTCAACAGCTTTCCTTGGCGCGCTCTGGGCGCATTGCGCCCAGAGCGCGCCAAGGAAAGCTGTTGACTCAGTCTTCTATCAGGGTGGAATGAGTTAATACTGCAAACTGTCCCTCATCTTGCTCTCTTTACGTTACGGACCTTACTTTATGGCTCACCAGTATGCTCATTGCAAAGAAATAAAGCCACTTTGTCAGCTGTAACTGCATTTATATCTGATATTGATAGCCTTAAATCCGTTGGTATTGGGTAAATTTTGATATGCTCTCAGCTGGGTGCCACCAGGCGGGGTCCTACCTTGCAGGCCAGGGGTCTGCTCGGCATGCTCCGTTGGCTCTTACACATTTTTCATTTACAATCGCAGTGTGCATGCATCTCTGCACTTGCAAGCTTCATGCTGATCATGACAAGTTTAAACATACACTCTGTACCTCAAAATGGATATCATTTCTATCCTTAACGCCCCAATTTATGTCTTGTTCAAGTCTGCGTCTTCTCCATTAGTTTCCGTGTTCTTGGTAGTTCCTGTGCACCATGCTCTTAATTAGGGATTTAAACAGGAAAATGCTCATTTTTTATTGGTAACAACTCATCTATAACCAGTTTTTGCATGTGGAATGTGTTGATAAAATATGCTTGTCAATACTCCGTATGTCCCTTTGAAACATTGTTGCACCATAACCCTGCTTGCAGCCTAACATTGATACCATGTGTGTGTGTTATGATATTACCAATGTAAGGGCAGCAAGCCGTGTTAAAGTGCCGCTTCTTTAAAAAGGGCTTGCAGGTTTCAATAGCATTGATAGAATGAATGTCAGGGGAAACATTCAAACTAGGTACAATTTAATTTATCTTTGTCCTTACTCATTTAATTTTGTGTCATTTGCAGTAGAAAAAATCGCTGAAAGAAATCAAGCCGACGAAAAGTATCATTGGGTAATATTCTGCATGTGCGCAGGTATACTGTGAGTGACAGGCTTTTTGCAAAAATCGGCCGTTTCCATAAATGGAGAAAGCAGGCTGTCCTTTTCTGTCAATGTACAAGCTCAACCTTCTTAGCAGAGCACGCAACTGACCAAAAAGAGAGTGTGTGGATGCTGCATATAAACAAAGCGTATATTTATATGAAGTTAGAATAAACATTTAGCTGACTTAACATACTAACACCAGCAAAATATCACCACGATAAAAACTAAAGAACTACTATACATTTTTGGAATATTGTTGCATTTCATAAAGAGGTAAGATGAGATTGTGGTTTAGCTGGTACGACTTGTTGTGCAAAGGATGTGCCTTGTGCAACAAAGTAGCTACACGGTGCACTTTGAGTTGTACAGCATGTTGCCTGTGACTATCCATCTCGTGCAACTTGCCTGACAGAATGAAGGTACAGTAATTCATAGAGCCACACACAATGAAGAGGTGGGCCATTCATGTAGCAGTTACGTTTTGCAAATAAAGGACATTGTTAACCGTGCATTTAAAAAATTGGGACTTTTCCCAAGGCCTGTGCTAGCATGTAAACAAGAAAAGTTAGTCCACGAAACAAACCAAATCATCCTGCAGACAAATTTAATTATACGTTAATAAAAAGTGGCTCCAGCTAGCCGCCTTTTTTATTGTAAAGCCATGTCAGTAGTGGTTTCTTTCCGTATACACTACGGGAAAAGCTCAATTATGATTTAGAGCGATACAACTATAATAATAGAGGAGCAACAACTCGTGAAGGGTTTGGAAAGTTACCGATACGTATGGAAGCAAGTTATGATATTTATTAACACGAGTTTTACCATCCATGAAGATGAAAAGTGAAAATGACGATTTTTTACACTATCAGATGCCCAGCGTGATCTACATGATGGAAACACTGCTTCAGAGACTGGATAGACCCATATTCTTAGTCGATGAAAGACCAGGTCGGGTACAATATGGGGTCCACGTTCAGCTTTTATCCGTTCCTTGGCATATAAATTATGCTTATTATGCTGATAAGAAAAGTAGAGTGCCTACTTTACCCATCTGGTAGACAAAGCAAATGATTATCATCCGCTGTACATGGTATTGCGTACCTAAATAAATGCCTTTGCACTTAATTGTTCATTAGTAATAAAGCTGGACTTGCATGCTGTGCCTGAACATACAACTACTTGTTCCCAGCTTTAAGGAAAAGTTCCCAACATGTATACAGGAATAACCTCTTTGCACATGTACGTACGTATATGCATACATCAGTTGTGTATTTTGAGGTAAATGCAAATTGTCCTTGTTTACTGCTTTGCATTCCAAATCTGTACAATACCGACTCATACTTTCTTTGTCGCCTGTGTCTGTACTCAATACACATTATCACAGAACCTACAAATTATGTGGGATTTTAGTTCTAGCCATGTTTCCTATGTGTCATACTCAGCAAGAGTTTTTCCTGATGCCCCCAATTGCTTACTCTTTTTCGCATTGTCTAAACCTGCAGCCTCCATTGAAAGAATGGAAGGAAAAAAACACATCAATGCATGAATTACATCAGCAGTTGTTATCAATGAGTCATAATCCAGGGTCATTCATCCAGCCGGGGTAAAATAAATGCCGGTGTCCCTCAGGGTTCGGTGTTTTGACCGCTTATATGCCTTAATTACATTAATGATATTGTTGACCTTTTTTGATCATACATTAAAATGTTGGCTGATGATAATCTCTTTATCTAACTGTCGATGACCCTATTATTGCAGCAAACATTAAAAATTCGGACCTCATTGATGTTGATAAGTGGTCTAAGGATTGGCTTGTGACTTTTAATGCCGTAAAAACTGATTCAATGCTTATTTCCAGAAAAGTCAATCCACCTGATCATCCTCCTATTATTTTTCCAGGTCATATTTTGGAAATTGTCGCTCATCACAAACATCTTACTCTTACTACTCGGATTTACGTTGGTCTGATCACATTAACTAAATCTAATTAAAACTGGTCAACTGATCAACATCATGAAGGGGCTGGAATTTCTCCTTGATAGACATACCCTTTTTTTTTTTACACAACGTTTATTCGACCGATTCTTGAGTATGGTAGTCCAGTGTGTAGAAGTTGTACAGAATCAGACGCTGAAAGACTTGAGAATATTCAATTACAAGCTGCTCGCACTGTAACTGGTGCAATGCATGGAAAAGTAACGCAAACCTAATGAAGAACTTGGGTGGTCAACTTTATCTGACCGTCGGATTGAAGCTAAATTAATTTTGATGCACAAAGTAGTGAACAAGCTTGTACCCGAAACCTTGTGTTCCATCATTACGTCTCCCAGAACGGACACACATACATACAGTTTTCGACAACAATTCGATACCCCTTATTTCAGAGCTCGTACTGAACTCTTTCTTTCTGATAAGTCATTTTTATATCTACTGTCACATTTTGGAACCAGTTGTCTCTCGATATTAGAAACTCTGCATCCCTCTCAATATTTAAATCGAAAATAGCTAAACACATTATACGACCTACGAAATTTCCTGATTTATTCAATCTCGGAGGTAGGTTAATAGCTATTCAGCATACACGCCTTCGTCTTGGCGCCAGCCTTTTGAATTCTCATCTATTTCAAATTGCTATTACGGATTCCGCTGCCTGCTCATGTGGTGCATCCAACGAAGATATATGGCATTATTTCTTTTCCTGTACGAAATATATTGTGCCACGATTGCACTTGCATACCATGGTTGTTCGTTTTGCACCCTTTATGGTACAAACCTTTTTGTATGGCTCATTTGACTGCTCTCTCCAAGAAAACAGGGATTTTTTAGCTATACATGACTATATTTCTGCAACTGACTGCTTTAAAACAACTGGCATTGGTTAACTTTGTGGATTTCTAACCACTAGTGATCATCTTTCGGAATCTGGCTTCTGCTTCTCAATTTTTTTACTGTTCGTCAATACGCAGCAAACTTTACCACATATTTTGATTTCCGACCCGTTCAGAGTGTATATCATGTGCGCTGTAGATATTGCCCCACTTTCTGTCTTGTCGGTGTTCATTTCTTCTTATTTTGTTGATGTGTGTTTCTGTATTGTCCTGCCTTATTATCTTCCCTTCTCGCAAGAGGGATTCATATAGGGCATACCCTTTTCCCAATTGCTGTGTATGATTATGTTGTGGATTTTTCTTTATAAATTTGACAATAAAATATGTTTGAACCACATCAATGCTAACTAAGCACGGGCTCACTTGTTGTTTTATTTTCATTGGCATCGATAGCTGGTTCCGACTGAAAAATTACATTTACAGTCTGTTACGCAGCATGCTGCGATTGCGATACGATATGCAGTACATCAGGCAATGGATCTTGCTCTGAACCGACATTATGTATTATTTTCAATGCCTGATGTTTGAATGAAACCCAGGCTGTCTGTGTCATTAAAAACAGAGTAAAGTAATTTAGCACGTAAAAGAGATCAGAAGGCCGGCTTTTAATGATATAAAGAGAGAAGTTTGTATGAAACCAAAGGATCGTGATTTTATCTGATTTGAAAGAATAGTTGGATTAGGGAACAATGATCTAAGAGCAATAGGACAACCACAGTACGGCATCCTGGCAACGCTACTTGGACACGAACCTAAGACATAGATGTAAAGGTATCTGTATAGGGCTATATGTATTTAAAAATAAAAATTGTAATTATCGTAGATACCAATATAGCAACGAATTTGATATTATTAATTGTTTGCATCTATATTAATTACCCAACTACTGTACCAGCACCTTTATTTATACAATAAATTAAATTTTGTATAATTATAAAACTTTCTTGTAATATCACTCAATTTATGGTAATATATACTGCCCAACAAAAGTCATGGATATCATGGTTAATTTCTTATATCTATTAGATGTTACAAGTGTGTAATAAATATATCCTAGTCAATGGAAAGTTTAATGACTGCACTTGTGTATATTCAACATGTTATGCAATGTGTCCCACATTCCAGCACATACACTTGTGAATGTGGGTCTGGCTGTTTACAAAAATGGGAAGGCATTACTATCCTACTCCTTCCAGATATGAACAGGTGAAAGGGTACAACCTTTAAATCAGTCAGTTCCTGGTTTGACAGTCCAATGTGTTGGCATGCATTGATTCAACATGTCACACAGATGCTGACTGTCCCTCATTACCAGGGTAATGCGTGAAATTAGCTTGAATTTTTACTAATTTACAGTGTGTGTCCCTCATCAAAACTGAGTGTTTACTGCTGAATTCTTTATTAAATATTTTGTGTCCCGGAAACGAAACTTGGTTTGTTGGCATCCCTGAGTGTGGCAGATGTACAGGGAATGTTATTCAGATACATGTACAAGACTGGACCAACATGTTCGTTATGGGGGAGGAGGTGTCATGGTTTGGGCAGCAGTTTCCTTAGATGGTCGCACTGATCGCAATGTTGTGCAGGGCAAAGAACATCCTTCAACAAGACAATAGCAGTCCTCATGTGTGCAGAATTGTTAAAGAATTTCTGCAGCCCGTTAGTATAGAGTCTGTGCCATGAAGTGCTAATTCACCTTATCTCTCCCCAATAGAGTATCTGTGGGATGCTTTGGGCAGAGCTCTTAACCAACGACCACATGCAGCCAGCAATAAAACAGCGCACGTGGCAGCATTACACATGTTACAATAAGGATGGGCCACGATACCAAAGACTCAAGTGAAGCAACTGAACAACGGTATGTGATGCCAATGTCAAGCATGTATCCGAAAAAGAGGGCGCCACACAAAGTACTGAACATGCTTTTGTCTGGTGTCTTGTCATTTTTTTTTTTTTTTTTACTTTTTCTTTTTTTTTTTTTTTTGAAAATGAACCTTCATACCTTCGTTCTTGTATGGCTTCATGCTAAGGTCACCAAGTGCAGAAACATGGATGTTAGCGGCTTTAATAAACATGTCAATCACCATCCGTTCTATTACCTCTTATTATCAGTAGTGTATGTGTTGGAATTGGCAACAGTAAATTAATATCTCCAGCTTTTGTTGAGCAGTATATATCCCGGATTGTGGTGAAAGCTGAAACAGTGATAAGGTATTCCACTGTCATGTGAAAGCCCACATAGTGCTAAACAATATGTAAGTGTGTTAAGTAGGACCCAAGTATATCCAGGCTTAATGAGTGTACTGGAATTACAACAGAACCGTGTTGTACTCGTTGAAGGCTTTTATTTTTGCCCTCAACGTGGCGTCACGTGACGGTCGACTACAATACACAATAGATCAGATAATCAACACTCGTTACATATACTTTTCTTTGGAACAATACATGTAATACGCCGACACAACTTTAATATTGTAGCATTCAGAATTCTGGGACTTGCTGTTAAAAGGGTCAACATGAGTTTTGTGATCAGATACTATTTCCTTTAAATGTTAGATCAAAGCTAGTACAATAAAAATAATATGGCTTGAAATAACAGTCGGTTCTTCCACTTGGCATCTGAGACCACAAAATGTTATGTTAACAAAACTGGAGGTGAAAAGTTTAGATACGCACACTTAAGAAAAGGCCGCAACAACAATACCAGCGCCAATTTGTACGCAGATACAATTTCTCAAGTTGAATATCATAACATTTACTCACACCGGTGGTTTTCTAACTCGCAAAGATAATGCTGGGTTGTGAAAGTGACAGCATGTACTTGTTTGGACCAGTCTGGCACAAACACCGTCCGCTAAAATTAACGTAGAATATTCTCACTTTTGGTATAAAGTCCACCACGTGTCACTGTATAATGCACGCAACATATATTTCTATCTGTACATTCAAGATATCCTTCTCATACTCACACAAGCGCTACTGACTTCTCGCAGTAAACATTAAATAAATATAGCGAAAAATCTTCAGTATGAAAGCTACACTCGTTCAACTATATAAATGTTTGTATAAGTTTTCGCTAGAAAACTTTATAAGCTAATGCAACAACGCCTTATATATGCAAAATATATACAACTACGCCAGTATAAACATTACAAATTGCAACTTTACCACCAATACTGGAAATAATAAGTGTATAAAACAGCTCAATACACCCTAAGTTCCAGTTTAACCATTAAGTAAAAGTGTCAGGCTACTTATTTAGTTATATTCTTTCAAGCTAACAATAATTGAAAGATCGCCCAGTATAATAGCAGTGACTACGTGGAAATGCGTGACTAGGTTGAAATGTAGACATTCTACTTTTGCACAAAACTTTTCAGCGAAAAATTCTTGCAAGCATTAACATTGCTAAATTATATACCTTTCCTTTACTTCATCAAATGAAGAGAATTCATAGATAGGTAACTTTAAAAGGCGTCTTCAATGGGAACAGGTGTGCGGGTCTAAGGGCTAAACACCCACGTCCGCGCACTAGCGCTGTCAACCACGGGAAGGGAAAAACAGCTGAGGCGTGTGTGTATCGCTACCACACCTGCTACGTCATTATAATAATAACAATTTTCTTTACATGAACTTTAACAAAAGATAGTACCGCTCTCCGCCACTCAGGGTACATTCACTATGCATCCCAGATCAATGAGTATTAATGTGACGCTACGTTGCTTCATAATTGGATTAATGTTCACACGACTTCTTTCAATAAAGCATATATTGTTTCAAACTAATGAGGGCAACAAGCTCACTGATCCAGGCATTGCAAGGAGTACCTGGCCCTTTTATGTGTATGTCCAATACTTGTTAGAGCGTTGTCTTCAAGTTATTTCAGTTCAAAAGATTTGTGTTTTATACTTGAAGCAAATACCCTCATGTCTGTTGCCATTGCATTATAACGTAACCAATACTTACAACGATGAATATCCAACTGGAGTGTACAGACCAACAGGACATTTACACATTCATAACACTGCTAAAATGGATGTGAGATTAAACTTTGCTGCACCCAAACTCTTTGTCTGGCATTTGAGATTGAACACAGTGGGCAGGCACAAAGGTGCACATGCTTGCCGCCAAAGCAAGGCAAACTTTGAAATTCTAGATGGTTGCTCATTGTCGATCTTCAAGTTGCAAAAAAAAGTTGTATACATGAAAGGAATTCAAATAATGTCTCGTCAGCGTAAAATTTGCATTATCTTTGGTCCAATATGGTCTCACGTTGCATTTTTAGATGCTAAGATAGTTTATCAAATATTTCCTGGGTTATATTCAAATACACCCCACGGCCGGCATTCTGCTAAGGGTAGTGCAGATATGATCAGAACTCAACATACAGGAAAAACATATGTTTTAGTAGACACTATCAAAAGTATATTCAAAATGTTGAAAACAAAATGGAGAGCATGTATTTCAAGGACTATACCCATTAAATTGTCAAGACCAATGCAAATGGAGTCAGATATAGTCTTTCGGTCCAAGAGTTGTGCTACGGAGGACATGGGAGGGGAAAAATTTATACAAGGTACCCCAATTAAGTGTCATGTATTTTCTGTACTGCTTCGACAATGGAGAATAACATGTCACAAAGTGTATCGAGTTGAAGTAATGACTTTGCAAACAGATATTGACATTATAGGGTTGCATGAGTCTTTTAAGTTTAGCATAATCGATAATGGGCATAACGTAGTGTTATATTCTTGCTCTTTTGGTTCCGACATGTTCTTGCCACAACTGTCAGTAATCTCTATGTCCATTTCCGTCGATATCATGCTTAAAATTGTGTTTATGTTTAGCCAGTCACTCTCATTAGCGTTTTTGTATCAATTCGTAAACAACAAACCCATAACACCTGAATTTTATTATTTAAGCAAACACGAACCTTACCTGAATTTAGTTTTTCCTGCACTTAACAGGGTTACAGTTAACAGAAAAGCTAAATATTGGATTTTCAGAGGCCTTACAAAGTGGAAATATAGTTTAAATGTGCTAGGAAATTTAGTTACACACAGGAACTTATTGATCATTATTTATGATGGATTGGATTTCAGCATACCATCTTATAACATCAATGCACTGTACAGTATGATCTTGCAAACTCACCACATACCCATCTCAACAGGATTCCTCTGGTTAATTCACTTCTGCTGTGATGAGATTCTGATATCTGGGAGGCTTGACATTCATTTTATCAATACCGCTATTGAATTTCTGTCGATCATTAGAGTGAGAAATGGTGTAGAATGTAAAGTGAGGTACACCATGGGTGATTGTGCCCATCAAGCCCCTGCAGTAAGCAACCAGAATAAATGTAAAGCTACTGGTACCATTTATATGGCGCCTTCAACAAAATATTTGAAAACCAAAGCCAAATTAATTTGCAATGGCTGTAAGGCCTTGAACTGCCATACTGGCGGATTTGCTTTATTTGATGGACATCAGCAGTATGGACCATATTGTGGACAGCTTGGTTACATATATGAAAAGCCAGGAGAATTGGACTTTGTGTCCTCTTCTAATTCAATTTACTTTGTGTTCTACTCACACCGATTCGGACAGATATGGGAAATGGAAATCTTAGTAGATATAACCTCATGTCGTGGATTTCCTGATGTTTGTCTCACTAAAGCACCAGATGTTATATATCCCCATGAATGCTTTGTACTTGCGCATCATACCATTTTTGTAGCAGCTAAACACATTTGTGTCATCTCCTTCACGCTGTATAGATCAGATATCAGATACATTGCTGTCGTGAATACTGGATTAAAACACAGACGGTACATTCGAGCAATATCCAAGGATATTGGCCATTTAATGACTACCAGTACATACAGGTTTTTTCCGTCAGAGTTCATTACGATCATTTTAATGGACACAGTATTTGGCTGTCCTGAGAAGTCACCATGGAGAGTTATGCATTTACTTATATCCATTTCTTCTTTAAAAAATACCTGTCCTACATTCAGAGTCACAAATGTAGATCACAGTTTCATGACAGATGTGTATAATCTGTATTGTAAACAAATATTGCTAGGGCCATCCATTAAATTTACCCGTCTGAGCATTTTCCTTGGCCGCATTGTGAGTCGTGGACATGCAAGCTATTTATTATACCTGTCCATAATGCAAGACTGTCCATTCGAATATACAGTCAAGATACACTTTTCTGTTGGATTAAGTGGATTTCCAGTATCTAAATACCGTCTTTTGTGGTACTGGATCTGGCCTAAAATTCAGCTTGCTCATGTAGAGTTAAAATTGCGATTAGCAGAAGAGTATAGCCAAAGTGAGCATCATGCACATACTAACGTCACCTTATATGAGGTTGATATTGAACGTAGCCAGGGTATAGGAAAGCAAAGTAACTTAAATTTAACTGCATGGACTAAACGAATTGCTGTATACTTCTACAAGTTTTTTGGAATACCGTTTCATAATGTACTAATTTCCATGAAATGTTATTCACACTATGCATTTGATTTGTCGAATCTAGGAATGGGAAAGAAAAATTCGTATTTATTGCGTCCATTTATCGAAAAGTTGAGATGGAGCTGGAATTATGCTCATATGATATGTGATTATGAGGGTCAAGCAACCCTTTTAATTATCAACAGCCAAGCTGAATTAAATAGGTTCAGATGCATAGATATGTATGCTGAATCTGCCTGTGGTTTGCAAAAATACATGGTTCTTTTCCAGTCCACAGTCATTTTTATAGGATTGAATCACAAGTCGGTAAGTTGTGAATGCCTTACGTGGGTTTGCTCGATTTAATATTAAGCTGAGACAATGAGCCATTATATATGTATATATATATATATATATATATATATATATATATATATATATATATATATATATATATATATATATATATATATATATATATATATATATATATATATATGCATCTTAGTATTCAAGGGAAGTGTTGGATTTTTTTACCTGCTGAGAACCTAATGTTACTTTTCACAGTAATATACCCTTTTACACACAAATTTACAATATTTTCGTTTCTCAACTAACGAAATAGTTGGTGACATGAACAGAGAAAAAGCCTATAGAGATTGGATACCAGATTTCAATTTGGCTGATATGGAAATTTTCCATCCCATTTATTCATTTATTTATTTACTTATATATTTATTTATTAAATTGATTTATTCATTTATTTACTTTTTCAAATAATTGCTAACTTTCATCTCTGCAAACGCTTCCCAAGTTTTCCTCTGCAAAATTATCCAGCACAATCACAACAAAAGTATCAAGAAAAACACTCCCTTGCATATGCATATGATTTGTCATATCTGCGAATAGTACGGAAAAATGCTTGGGTTTTTTTTTGGGGGGGGGGGGGGGCTCTGATCTGAAAAGTGAGGAGGGGCTAGAATTATGCTCATATGATATGTGATTATGATGGTCATTGTAACGATGCCCACCTTCTGAATATTAGCAGAACTCAACAAAGAATGACAACAATGTTATAACTTTTAACAATGCCAACATATTAATAATCAAAATCAGTACAAAGTAGGTAAAGTTATATCAACTGGTGTTTCAACTGTCAAACAGTCTAAGGCAAATCTTAATACCTGTTGAGATTATCCACAGATACTCTCCCATAGCTCCAAGTCCTATGACAGGCGCCAAATGATCTGGTACAAATCCCACAGAGGTACGGTTTTGGTGCCAAGGTGGGACAATATACCAGTCCACCAAAAGATAACGTTCATACTCCACAAGTACAAAGTGTAAATGGGTAGCACCAAATATATAAGTCCACTCAAGACAGTGTCCACACTCCACAGGTACAATGTAAACAATGGCTCACAGTCCCAATGGCTTGATAACAACACACAGCTTCTGTCAGATCTTCAGAATTCTCCCTCGAGTGAGGAAAAGAGCTGCTTTATATATCTAGACACGGAAATATCACCATTGTTTCAGATTTTTCCAATTCGTCACGCATCCCAGTGCATTGAGACCTGTCTGGATCACATCATATGAATGTAGGTCACCATTCTAGCTTATTCCACTTGTTTACCAGTTACATGTGAGTCACCCACAAAACAGACCAACTTAGTGACTCTGTAGTGACCCTCTAAAGTATTTATTGAACCCAATGACCAGGCACACACTCAATGAATACATTGATCTCTCCAAATGAAAACAGACAGCCATACACATTTTTATAACAGTCATGAAATCCTGTTTATCACCTAGAGTCAGGCTGAATTAAACAGATTTCAATATGCAGATCTGCATGCTGAATCTGATTGTGGATTGCAGAAATACATATTGCTGTTCCAGTCCACAGTCATTTTCATAGGATTGAATCACAAGTCGGTAAGTTATGGATTTCTTTTGTAGGTTTGTTTTGCCTAACAATAATCTGAGACAATAAGGCAGTTGTTTGTGTGTGTGTGTGTGTGTGTGTGTGTGTGTGTGTGTGTGTGTGTGTTTTTCCACAAGTGGTGTTCCAGGGAAGCATTGAAATGGTTTGTAGTTACCTACAGAGAACTCTTGTTACCTTGAAACTTTGCACAAAAACTTAGCTTTAACATCCTGGAGCAGCAATAACGGTAGAATGTAAAACAAATACAATTCTACAATACCTTTGCTTTTAACTTACAAAATAAGTGGTGACATGTACAGAGGTGAAAAATATAGTGATTACATACCACATTTTGGTATTGATGATATCTAAACATTTCATCCCATTTAATTATTTTGATAATTTATCCAGCATAATGGGACTGAATAAATAAAAACAAAGTTTCTAAAGAAAGCATCCACCAAAAAATATATCAAGTCAATAATGCCTCAATTTATGTGACCATGGAAAGACGAGCAGATTTACAATATCATGTTATGATATTGTATTGCACCCATCAAACAGATATTTATATCACAAAATCGTAAGTACAACCAATGCAGAAAAATATACAGCAATCAAGGTCTTTTGTAATCACTCTCCCTACCACTGTCCATTGTGGTCAACAAGCAGACAAATACAATGCCGGGCAACAAATTGTACATATACATTTCTCCATTCAAGGATACATGTCCCAATTCATTCATTCTATAAAGCAATGAAGTAAAATATAAAATACAACTAAGCAATGCACAAAAGTTAGCATTGTAAACATTAACCACCTAACCAAGAATACGAGACAAATGAATTATTCAAACATGTGAATATACAGAAAATTCCAGGTAATGTGCCTTTGTCGTGATGATTTACAAATAGTACAGAAACACATGAAGACACTCTCAGTTTTGACAACTTAAACGCGTACTATGTTCAACCATCGTGACACATGTACAAATATAATTCAACTTGCCATGTTCAAATATGTAGGCCTGTGAAATAAGTTATGCACATATCTGTATCCATGTGACAAATACATTATTACTTATCTTATGACAAATGACAGGTAGGCTTGGAACAAACACTCATCGGAGCCATTATACAAGGTCTTTGAATATACGGTCACAAAGGTCACAAAAAAATAAAAGTGAGATATAATAATGCCGACCTGAGGTGGAAAATTTGTATCATTAAATCAGATACTTTAATGTAAATTTGATAATTAATGAAAGTGGACTTACAAACAACTGATGCACAATTGTGAGTATAGCACATACCCTCACTTGTGCCATGCAGGAAAAACAGCTGCCTTAATGTATCGTGTTAAATGGAACCACATACAACTTGCGGGTAAAACGTAACAGCGACAGAATAACAAAATTGACTGGCATCTACTGAACTCATGTAGGATATGCTTGGTCATCGAGTCAGGGACAAGTGTGACGAACGAATCTGTGGCCGCCCTGGATCAACTGGAACGCCAGTTCACAGACTAGTAGAACCAAATTTGACAGTCAAAAATAGCCAGGGTCACCAGCAGCATGTCAACAAGAGTCCAGGCCTGCTTGAAGATACGTGGTGCTAACACCTCGTACTTGGTTACAGCCTAAAATAAACAGAAAGGTCCTTTTCAGGGCTGCCACATCCTGCAAAAATAAGACGTTATAAAAGCCATGTCACAATAAATTGAGCAAACTCACTATCAAATAATTACACACATACCCAATGACGATGAAGGGGCAGGGTGACTGGTATTTGGCAGGAAGAGTCAAAAGCCGATGGTGCAATATTAAAATGCAAACATTTGTTCTCATAAATACAGTATTTCAAAGAACACTGTTGGTGGTGATGCTATACATACTAAGAACTATTTTCTAAGTGTGTTAACGTTAGACTGATCCTATGTATCTCAGGTTCCATATATTGTATGCGTAGCTGGTCTAACTGAGAAAAAAGCTATCATTTGTTGTCTACGATCAGTGTAATATTTTTGCAGGTGTTGCATCACCAGTGGATAGATGGTTCGCCATTAACATTCACTGATTGGTGGAGACATGAGGACTTTATGCCAGCAGAAATGAAAGTTATTATCAAAGGAGAAGATCTCAATAAATTAAAACTATTACAATATTTTAACAGTTCTCTCCGAAAGAGAGATAACTTGTGTGCAGCAATGGTTTTGATGTTTTCACGCAGCAGTTCTAATTGGATAGGTGTCCCCTGTAAACTGCCAATATTGGGGGCCAGTGTTATATGTGAAGCAAAATCAGACAGGCATCTCACATCTAGTTATACCCGACCATTTTACAATGTTTCGCAGTGTGTATTCGGTGCTTTTGCCGTGACAAATTGCTGCATAAGACCATGTCTAATACAAAATATTGACAAATCCAACCTGAATAAAAATACTGTTTGTCAACCCTTTCACGGCTCACTACTTTCAATTAAAAATAATGCTTTCAATTATAAACCAAGTTTCATGAAATATTACCCAACTACCACTCCTGTAGGTCAAATTGCCTTATTTATTGACAGCGGCAGGTTAAACGCAATAAAAGAAAATTGGTTGGTTGCTCTATATAGAAGACCAGGTATGTACGAGCTGAATGTACCATTACGGGAACAAACTTCTGAATACTCAGCCTTCCTTTTAGGCTCTTTGTTCCGCTTAGGGAATAAAAACTATGGAGATTTTTCACTTAAACACATATCGTCCATTTACAATTCAACTGGGGGCATTTTATGCGAGAGTTTCCAAATACCTTTGACAAAGTCTTGCAACATAGGGCTGTACCAATGCAGATCCCTCGAATGTATATTAGACCATTACATATGTGATGGCACATATAATTGCAAAGATGGAAGTGATGAAACAGACTGCGGGAACATTTGCAAGATGACTCGGGAGCTTATAACTGTTCCGACATTTTGTTATTTGTCATGTTACAGGGAGAACTGTTCCTGCTCCTTTCTTCATTATCAGTGCTTCTCTGGTGGATGCATATCAATATCCAAGCTGTGCAATAATTATGCTGATTGCACAGATAGTTCAGATGAACATTTATGTGAATTTGGCTTTCCACTTCTCCCCAGCAAGCTTAATACAAAGCAACTGCCTTCTTTCGAAATTGACAATGATTCCAGTGATATTGGCAGCAATCAGATGTTACAGACTTTTGGTTGGATTCTATGTGCAGCAGGTGGGAAAGCATGGTATCCTTCATTCGCAAGATGCCTGTATGATCGAAAAATGCCAGGACAGTGTGTTCAGTTTCTTCATCTCGAGGACTGCATCTTTTTCCCATGTACAAATAGTTTTAAATGCCCAGAACATTATTGTATACAACTAAGTATGGTTTGTGATGGCACACGGGATTGTATATATGGATCTGATGAGGAAAGGAATTTGAATTGTCAAAATCTTGATTGTCCACATTATTTCAAGTGCAAAGGGGAATTACAATGTTACCATCCATCTAACGTATGTAATGGTTGGGTTCAGTGTATAGGCTCTTCTGATGATGAAGACTTGTGTTCCCTGCAGCGATGTCCAAATGGATGTACATGTAGGGGAAACGCTGTGCAATGCAACAAACTAAACTTAACATCTATACCTTTAATATCAAGCACACTAAGAGCTCTTGATCTGCGGGGTAACTACCTACATAAATGGAAAAACAATTTAATTATGTATACATATATGTTCCGCTTGGATATTTCAGCAAATAGTATATACACCTTACAGCGACGCTCATTTTCAAACATGAAACCACTGAGAGAATTGAATGTCAGCCACAATAAACTGTTGATGTTGAAATCACACACTTTTGAAGGCTTACTTTGGCTACTTAAAATTTGGCTGGATGGCAATCCACTAACTTTTATTGACCCCATGTCATTTTATGGACTGACCCATCTACATTTGTTATCCATGTCAAAGTCAAATGTACAAGTACTATGCCCGGGTTTATTTGATGGATTGTCAAGTTTAGAGATACTTGATCTGTCTCATAGTCAGGTACAATCTCTACCGGCCAAATTGTTCCATGGTTTGGGTTCCCTAACAAAGCTTTATCTTCAAGGCCATGTTCTTCATGTTCCATACTTTACCCTGGTAGCTGAACTAAGACGTTTAGAAGTTCTTCGTACAGAAGAAGCCAGATTGTGCTGTCTTTTGGACTTTCTGAAGCATTGTACACCAATACCACATTCTAGTATAATATGTGCTGATCACTTAATAAATACTATTGTTGCAATTGTAGGGTTAACAGTTGGATCACTGTGTGCTACCTTGAATATACTTGCTTTCATTTGCCTAAATGCTCATGGGCGGAAAAGCATGGACATTGTCTTGCGTTGGGTTGGTAGTTTAGCAGACACCGTAATGGGAATAAGTATTTTGATATTATCCAGCATAGCTTTAAAACTGAAAAATACTTACTTATACTATGATGACTGGTGGAGAAATAGTTGGCTGTGCTTAATGATCGCGATAATTCAACCTACATCCTTTGCATTATCACTATTTGCTGTCACACTTCTTCACATTAACCGCCTTTCATCCATTGTGTTTGTTTTCAGTCAGAAAAGAGGTCAACAGGCGGCAATGCAATCCATGGTATTCATAGGTATCTGTCTTTTTGTTTCTGTAAGCACTGTGACATATGAAATAGAATACCGCTCTTGCCATAGGTCTGCAAATTGGTGCTTACCAATTCTGTCTCAAGAGTGTGTATCACCATTATTCTTATCAAAGAATATCACCCTGACAATGTTAAGATACTCGTACTTTGGGTCATGTGGTGTGATGCATTTAGTAATTCTTGTGAGTGTTTTTAGGATAAAAAGCCTTGTAGCTACATCACGCAAAAAGAGTGGTCGAAAGGAAGCAAGCAACAAATTTAAAAATCGACTTATACTTGCAGTAATAAATACAGCTCTGGTTGGACTTTTGTTTCACTCATTTTTAATTATCAGAAAGATGAATATAGATGAACGACTGCTGGGACTTTTGATCTTATTTACGCTGCCCATCCAGGCACTGTTGAATCCATTTTCCTATACCATCTTGTCAGTAACATTCCTTAATATCTGGAAAAAAATCTTACATAACTGTGGTAAATTGTCTGTTGAATAACGGTTTAACAATTTTGCCAGGTAACGCTTTGACTTTTTATGATGGATGACAACTATTACGAGCAGGGTCCAATGTGTTGCCTCGCTATCGTATCAGTATAGCGTACAACATATAACCAACCCTTCTCAATTTATACCATTTAAGACAATGGACCATAGAGTATCCAAATGTACCAATAGCAAGACCTTAAATTCCAAACCAAAACTTAAAATTGCAGTTCCATAATTTCACGTTGAGGTAAATGTCATTTGGTGACATTTTAACCTTAATTCAATTACACACTTTCCAAACAGGACAACGTGCGGCCTTGCTTGGTAGATATACATTGTACATTAATATTGTTGCAATGACATATAGATACTTATGCTCATGAACATACACAGAGAAAATAGAGGCCATGGAAAGCAGGTTTTTAAACGGAAATCAACAACATCATTTCTTTAGTTTTCTATAGGTCAAAATTAAATTGCTATTCTTTGTTTTTGCTATATTCAGCCACACAAAAAGTCTAAAAGGGCTCAGTTATTACTGTGGACTTTTCAACTTCGCCCAATTACCACATATTATCAGCAGATATGCTTTACATATGTTCTTGTGCTTGCGATTGTGATTTTGCAACGATAGTGAAAATATGTGGTTCACTGTCAAAATTGTTTGACTTAAATATTTCTTAAACAGGTTTACCAATCAGAGAAAAAGAATGAAAAGAAACTTCTCTTGTGATCAAGTTCCTGTATTGAATATTGTGCCCTTCTGGCATCCTAGGATCCAAAATTGTGCTTCAAACTGGTGGGTTTATATAATGTGTATACTAAATCTAAGGTGTTTTTTCTCAATAAACACCTACATGGCAGTTGTAACGCATAAGGCCGAATGACATAACCGGGGGCATGTCCAACTCCATGTGAGCAAGTACCAAGAAACTACCTTCAGATATGCCTGTCATTTTGTGTGCCCAGTTAGGTATGTATATGTGGCTCCATTGAAGAAACAATCAGTCTCTGAATAATTTTTACTCTGAATTAGCATATCTTGATATAAAGCGATTTTTTATTGCCGAGCCTTCCCAAAATCCTAATATAAACTACATTACACTTGAAGGCAGTCTTTTCCAGGCCAAAGATAAACACTTCCCTATTAAAACTGTCAAATTGAACAACTATAATCACAATTTTGACATTGGACAACAATTTGCCTCCTAAGATCTCTGAAATTCCGTGACTTTCTACATAAAAGATTGAAAACTACACCACAAGGCACTGCTGTTTATAATACCACAAAGCAAAATTGTTAAATTTTCAGTAAAATCCTCAACATATTAATTCGACATCTGAAACAAGGGTTTTATTACCGCCAGTTTGCAAAATTCTAAAAGGATTCCAAGAAGACTTGGGAGACTATAATGTCTGTTCTCCACATTAAAAAGAGTAAGACAGATTTCCATTCTGTTTTTAAAAACGAAAACATAAAAGTGTCCAACAAACTGCTGAACGCTTCAATTCATTTTTTCCCTAATATCGGTCCTAACTGAATAGGCAAACACGGGTGCCTAGCTTACCTCATTTCTCAAGATACCATTGTACACTCCTTTGCACATATTATATATACCGATGTCCTAAGCATTCTGAATAATTCCAAAGGGAAGGCTAGCTCTGGGCATGATAATTTAACTGTGAAACTTCTTAAAGGCACAAGTGCTTCACTCGCAAAGCCCTCTTCCTAAATTATTAATCAGTCTCTCACTATTGGAATTTTTGCTGACAAATTGAAAATAGCGAAAGTTGTACCCATATATGAAAAATATGATATCCCCCTAATAGATAATAATCGACCCATCTGCCTTTACGCTTTTATGTCAGAAATATTTGAAAAAGTTCTGATTATCTCAAATCAAAAAATCTTTACAAAAGTCAACATAGGTTCCAAACATTACATTCAACCAAAACTGCTACATTGGAATCTCTTGACCGAATAAGTAATGATCTTGATGCTGTTGAAACGCCTATTAGTATATTTGTAGACCTGTGGAAAGCATTCGACGTGTTAAAGCAAAGCATTCTTCTCAAAAAGCTGGATTACTATAGTATAAGAGATTAAACTGGTTTCAAAGTTATCTTTCTGATCACATTTAATGTGTCCAATATGATGGTATATGCTTCAAAACATTACCTATTGCCACCGTAGTACCGCAAGGGTCCATTCTTGGACGACTTTTGTTTCTAATCTACATTAATGATATCCATTCCACTTTTCATAATTTGAGTCAATCATTTCTGCAGATGACACATATTGCTGAAGTCTTGCTCTTCTTTTAACTTCTTTACTGGGTCAATGGGCCACAATCTTTCCAAAAATATATATACCGAATTATAAAAGGTACAAGAATGGTTGGCAGCGAACACATTTTCTTTTTTACATCTCAAAAACTAAGTACATGATCTTCTATGAAAGAAACGCTTTGGAAGATGTAGACCTCAAAATTAACGATACACTAATTGAATAGGTCGATAAATTTAATATATATGCCTGCAGATTCATAAACATCTTTGAGGACACCACATATAGACAATATTGCCAAACAAATCTCTTCTGTGTCATTGATACACTCAGGAAATTATGTTCCTACATACCAACTTCAGTGCTTCTTCTAATGTACACTTCTCTTTTCATGCCACATCTCAATTACTCTATTTCAGCTTGAGGTCTTTCTTCCTACAGAATTTTACATTACAGAAAAGGTCAATAAGATGTATATGCAGAACCAATTTTCTTTGACATACCAATTCTCGGTTAGAAATCCTGAATATACTTTAACTCAAAGATAAATTACGTATAAAAGCCCTTAAATTTCACAATAGGTATCTCAACATGCAACTTTCTCTCCACTTTAACATGTTTTGTGAGTGTTGTAAATTACTGAACCATGATGCACAAATAATTTTTGTTATCTCAGCTGACTTGTCTGTCAATTGTGGTTTAACGAGACTCAGTTGTCTATCATGTATACATGTGTGCATGTGTCACACCATTTGTCTGATTACAATTATATCCTTAGCTTTTCCTCCAAAAGTGTGATACAAAGCTTGAAATGCAGTATTTGGAAAGCTAAACAGGTTTCTTCACTGGGCACTAATTTATTTCAAATCAGGTACTGGGGTTTGCAGTGGCAATTCATATTTTGCCTCTGATCCAACATAGTCAGCCAGAATCACTTCTCACTTGGGTTGGTGTGTACCAAGCTTGTTCAAATGGTCTGGCTGCAGTGTTATTTAGGTGTTTACAGTGTTTCTTTTTCTATGCTTCATTCTTTGGTAAAATCTTATAAATGTGTTCTTTGATAACTGTCCGGCCAATCACGCAGAATTTGCTGACACATGGTGGAAATGTACCTAGTGGAAGAATCAATCAACGTTGGGCACAAGGTGGTAATGCTGCGAATCACTGATTTTTAATTAACGGTTATGAGATCTTTATGCCTATACAACCCTTTCTGTCCAGCTTCCGTGTGTGTTAATCCTGTAATAAAACTGTATTGTTTGGCCAATTGAGATTACACCGGTCTTCTTTTAGACAATACTCAGTAGAAAAAACACACCCCATCCAAAGTAGTTATGTTTGGTTGTTGAAGACTAAAACCCTTCAGGTAATTTGTATGTTAGAAATGAATCATGAGATAGTTATTTGATCGTAATATAATTTTGAACAACTCAAATAAACGTATCTATATGTTCATTTATATTTGGTGATCAGGAATGCCAAGAATGGAAGCCGGTCTTCAGTCAACTGTGCTTCAATGACCAAGCAAGATAATCACATTTGCTTGCAATGTTGGCTTATGAAATTAGCCCAATGGACCTGAATATCAGAGGTCAGATTGTAAATTTTCAACTTTAACTTTACTTTTATTAGTAGATCGTACTAAAGACAGGAACATGGTAAGCTTCCAAAAGTATGTCAGAGAATAGAATTGTTAGTTTTGGTTGAAGCATAGAAAGGCAATCTACCATCTGTCTTCTAGCATCAGGCATGGTGGTGTAAATAAATGAAGTTCCACAATGATATAGATATAGCAGTATTTGTTTTTTGGAGATTGAAAGCATATTCAAATAAATACTTATGTCCTTTCATTGATAGTAGCTACTGAGAAGGCATACGTAGTTAGGTATTAATTAACGTAAGTTGGTTTTAAATATTGCATAGCCAATCTTCATTCCCTTTCTTTTTGTTTCTTTTTGAAGGGCCCCCTCATTCTTTTTGAAAACGTCACTCTTTAACTTCAGATAAATACAACAAACTACCCTTTAGATAGAGTGCATCAATCATCTCCCACATGATCCTGACAGGTTAGTACTGTACACTGCTGTGGCTGAAGCACAGGCTAGAGACATACATGCTTGCCTAATTTTATGTACAATCTGGTTCAGAAAAAAAAACATATTTAATTAAATTTTCTTGACTTCAAAGCTAATGACTGTCATTCTTTTTTGACATGCCCTACAAATTTTGCTCTCAATATTCAGAGAATGTTAGAAAGTTTGGTTGCAATAACATTAAAGATTTGAGACTTGCCTGTTTTGCTATTTAATTTTATCATTTTGGCATAATTCGGTTTTCATATTCACCTTTCAGACATTTCAGGCTCACATGTTTTCTGTCAGGTCAGACCCGAAGGGGCTATCGGTAGCATGCAGCGGCCTACAAGACCTACGAGTTAGCCTGATTGTACTTGAAGTCTGATTAAGAAATCTTATATCGTGATAACATGTTCTTAAATTAAAGGCTTATGACTATAATTCTTTTCTGACATGCCTTAGTACACATTTACTCAATGTCAAAAAAAAAAATCACATTTGACAGTATTTAGTCCATGTCACTAACCCTGCCACATCATGTTGAAACATTAACTCACGTTTGGCAGCGAAATAGAGCTTTATTGTTTGGAGACTTTCAAAGTGAGGAGTAGGTGTTATCATGGGGTTTGTTTGACATTTCTGGTATAGGACGTTCATTGCTGCAGTACTTGTTAGGATTTCCCTTGGTTTATACTGGTGGTCTAACTGTAACTGTTTATTTTATAATCACTGGGACTAAATATAATGCCCAGTCTGCCTCTCCTTTACTCATACACTGCCAGGTGGTTTAACTAAGGTACGCTATCCATCTAGAAAAGGTACATACTGGTTCAGGGGTAAGTCAAACTGTTCTCATCTGAACTTGTACTATAAAAATTTAGTAATTATGTTTTGACATGCATTCTTTATTCACAGAAAAACTGTGCATTTATATGCAAAACTTCTCTTATTTAGCTAATTCATCATTTACCACACTCATATCTATTCATTATTATGTGGGTTGACTTTGCTGAATATTTAGCTCAGACAAGGAGCCGCTGCTCAGAGAGACATGTACTGGTACATGCATCGAAACATGCCCTGAGTAGTTACCCGCTGAAGACCCTTTAATTTATTTGGGCTGATACAGCTTATGTCAAAATTCTACAGAGGAACGTGTGCAATATGGCAATAGAACTTCTATATTTATATAGGTTAGACAGTGAAGGTTAGCTTATGGAGCATAAAGAGTTTGGACTGTGGAATGGGGTAATGACTACCAGGAAGTGGCTCCGGACAAAAAGACACAAATACAGTACCAAAACAGTTACTATGGAATATGACTTCATGAATTCGTGAAAAGAACACACACGCACACACACACACACACACACACACACACACACACACACAAAAGAGTCAATCTCTGAACGCTTTCTTCCCTCTAATTATCTCATCCAGGTAAACGAATTATTGTCAGTGTGCCTAGTAAGCGTTGCATATTGCATTTTTGTGAAAAGGGTGGCCAAAATATGCAAGTGGTGAGTATATATCATTGTTACTGATGGCATGGACAAAACAATATAATCATTTTTAACAATATTATGGCATTATTACCTAAAGTTGATATGATGCTTTTATATTGGAACATAGATTATCCATTATTTCCATGTGTTCACTCCAGATTCTTTTCATTATTTTTTCCAGCAATTGGTTAAACAGACATACACAGTTTTAATCATTCTACTTATTGGAGGGTCTCTTCAGGCCTGAAGTTGTATATTTCCGCTTCTGAAGCAACCATTCTACGACCTTCAGCTTGGGGGGTGTAATGTTTCTATTTTCTACAATAGCGTACTTCATGTCGGCGCATATGGTTTACAACACAGTCACGCTCTAGTTTCTCATGCAATCACAATTTCTCTTTCCTCTGCCTTCTGTCTTCTCTTCTTCAACTCAATAAATCTTGCCCTGCTTTAAACATATACTGTTTGCAGGTTCATCAAGGGTATGCATAATTTCAATGTGTTTGTTTTTCGGACTATCTTACAAGTCTCTCCACTTGTGTATTTATTTCATATATGTTCTTTGCTACTTTAATATCACATGGCATGAGCACCATGAATATTCCAATTCCTTGCGTTTCAGTTGTACTGAAAACAATACATGTTACTAATACATAACAGCCTAGTGATAGCGTTGATTTGTTATTTTGCAGATACAGCGATCCGTAGGGCAACCATTACAAATAACATCCAGGTTTTGAGAGTACCGTTTACTTCTGAACCGTCAAACTTCAAATTTGGACTTTGTTGTCAACAAGAATTTAACAGTATACTCTGATCAAGGTTGTTGGATAAACGCAATACATTCATTAAAACTTGTTCTGTAAAACTTAACACGTAAAACTGGTCCTGTTTAATGTGTCTGAAAGCAAATATATATTCATAATGAATATAATTGCTGATCATACGCATGCGCGGGGACATGGACGGATACCTATGTGCCAAATTTACCTGTTCAAATTTATATAGTTGTAACGGAAGTTGATGATGCCTGCATCAGTCACAAGTCGTTACCATAAAGAACATTCCTACAAAAATTGAGGTGACGAAACATTGTGTTAACCCTTAAAGTGCTAATCGCTGCTATAGTAGCTTCCTCATTACCATTAAACATGTAATGGTTAAAAGAGTCAAATTACTCATGAAGATACCTTTCATTCAAATACCATCAAGCCTTTTCTGAAGCAAAAAGTAGTCTTAGTCAACAGCTTTCTTCGGGACACTTTGCACGCAAAGTGTCCCGAGGAAAACTGTTGACTCAATCTTAAACCAGCACTTTAAGGGTTAACAGAATGTCCAATGAACTTCTTGTGCCATGGGTTATGTGTGAAGTGTCATGGTGCCAATGTTTCAATAAATCATTCTACAATAAGCCCAAAAGTTAGAGTAATTGCCCGAATGGAGCACGATCACTCAACAGAGTAAGTAAATTCCCAAACTTTACCATCCTGACCTGAAACAAGAAACCTTCATTCATATGGCATTGTGCTTTCTCTGGACGACACCATTTAGGGTCATCTAAACTGTTGGTCATCGGTTGGTAATTCACTTTCCTTAAGCTTCCAGTGGCCTCAGTATGGTAGAAAATGCTATATCTAGCAATGCAACAGCTTCAAAGTAGTCTGCAAAATGTATTCCAATATTTCATACTACCTTGATAATGCAACGATGTGAAATTGCACACCACCAATGTAATTTTCCGTTGTCTTAAGCATTTGCCTTTACTGAACATGACTGGCAATAAAATACAGACACTTCATACATTTGTGAGGGACTATGATTTGCTGTCTGTTTCTATTCTGCCTAATATCCGTTGATACACTTGTTGCCTTAGCACTAGTATTAAGCATTCAATGATTTAATTAAAAAAACTCAATGTAGTTACGGTAACTTAGATCTTCTCTAACTTACAAATTGTTTGTAGTTGATAGGAACGGCCAACATGTACCGATGAAAATCTTGTGACTCCAATTGACATATCATATCTAAACATACACTCGAGCTTCTCACTGTAGTGCTAGGCTGGGCACTTAGTGACCAATTTCATCTTTGTGGGTGGTGGATATTTTTTAAACCAACAAGTGAATTAAAAAAAAAATACATGTGGAATTCAACATTTTTGATGATAAAAAAACCTTGAATCTACTTATTGCCTGCTCTCGCGATGAATAAATATTAACTCATAACAACTAGCAACTGGAATATTTGCAATTTCTTCACACATTTGCCCTGCTAAACCACCAGTGAAAAAAAACAAGATTGCATAATGCATATCCGCTCATGCGCAATTTTTCAGACTATCGACAAGAACAAAAAAAACTGTTCATACAAAATAAAACATAAGTTCTGGTGTCACACAATATCCTCCTTAGGGTTCACATGTACAATTATTATAAATGCCTGCTTGGAAGGAGAAATGCCATCAACCGTTCATAAATTCGGCTCTTTGCTACCATTCCATAAGCTTTAGGGACACTATGAGTCACCACCGTTAACAATACATTCTTCAGTTGCATTGTTGTCATTATACTCTTATCAGTTTAACTGATTATCACTGATATGAGGGTCACACAGGGAATTAAAATGTTGCATATGAAATGAATAGTTCTTGTATTGGTTTCTTAAGGGATGTCACCAGCTGAACTGTTTGTTACTTTCTCCTTCATGTAGCTTCAACGTTTAACTTACCATGCTATATGAGTGAGTCAGCTATTAAGCAACCAGATACTTTCAAGTGGCATGTTTGAAACAGACAACCTGCTTAAATCACTGGGTTTGGGCCTTTCAACTGAGGCTGCTGAAAAGGGGCACATTGATCCGATGGACTTCGCTACATACTTTGCTACAAAACTTTTATTTATTAAGCAGCACCAAGGAGCTGAAAATCGCAGAATCTTTAAAAAAAATTCATTGTTATTGACTTGATTGCCTAAAAGCGTGCTAAATTATACAGACCCTGGAAAATAATGAACCTTTCGGCCTTGTGCTTACAACTGCCATACCAAGTCTCAATAAGTAGATATAAAACGTCAGCCCAGTCAAGTAAGACCGGCTAAATTATTCACTGAAAAGCCAGATGTGAGGCAATATTCCGAAAAACGCCATGATTCTGTGTTTCCAAGGTTCCTGTGTGGTTCTGTGGTGACACCTTTAGTGGATCGTTCTATTTTCTTGGTAAACAGAACGTATTTATGGCTTGAATTATTACTGCATTTTCTGACTTTTATTGGCAGAGAGTAACTGTTCTTTTGTTCTTGCATACATTGGATCATGGTGTATGCATGTTAGTTCAACCAAATTGCCAAACAACAATCATTAGCCAATTCAAGTGCCAACAATCAGCGAACAATTGGGCAAGCAACAAAACTCAGGACTTTCCCCCCACAGTTGGATCATTGTGCCCCGTGATTTTCTCTCCTCCAATGCCTAGAGAAGGCCCCTTTGCTGGGGTAAGACTACTTGGTTGTATAGTTTTAACATAGGCACTTGGCACAGAGCAAGGTTTAGATGGTAGAATAGCATGAATATCTCAGCGGAACAGGTTTAAGTATAGAAGGAAAATGGTCTCCAAACTAATAATGAAACATTTCATACAATGTTGGAGCTTAAAACAATAGGTTAATACTATTTTAGGGTAGTAAAGCTTGCCTAAGTAGTGAAGTGTCAGCCAGAACTGAAACAGTGGCGTTTTGCCCTTTAATCATCACACTTGTATGAATGGTTATATTCCAGGGAGCCATATGCTGTGGCATCATGAGCACATGCTGCCAAAATGTACTCAGTTTAAGGGGTTTTACAAACTACTCTGGTGATTAACCCCACAGGTGTCAGAAACCAATTGACATCTATACTTGTGTGGTGGTCAATACACAGATACTGTGTGAAGGTCTCATTAATTTCGCCTGTAAAAGGTTTCTAATATATTCAAATTAAAAATGTCTGGCACATTGCCGATATTGACAGGCATACTAATCAAAACGTTTTACAATTTATGTTAATGTTGCTATAATTGACCTCAAATTTACTTTGAAGATCGGTGCTTTTCATATGCATTACCTATGCCTAGAAGTGTCCAACTCCGCAATGCCCTTTCCAGTCAGCTGGGGGTGAGAAAATACTATGTTTTGCTGGTTCTGTGAAAGGAGTCAATTGCAGAAATCAATGTGCAATGGACTATGCACAATAGAGACAAAACATTGGGTCAATTAATGTACAGTCAGGGGCCATAAAGCGCAAAAACTACAGATACCTTCACAAACTGGGCAGTGACGATATAATTTTCCAATGTGTTTACTATGGACTTTACTGCTCTCTGAACACCTGTTAGGACAGAACATAAGACCTCATTAAGCCCATTGTCACCTCAACTGCCTTACTAGGAATAGGACAGGGTCACCCACCAAGCTGACCCATGCCTTGTTACTGTTAGACAACAGGCTCAGCACCCTGCTTATCAACATATCCTCCCATATTGAGTACAGGATTTGTCACGTGCAGACACTATTATGTAATACATGGGCACGCAGATCTATACAGCAATAGCCACACTCACCTCCAGATCAGCACTTATATTCCTACTTCATAGGTCATTGAACTGAGCCCAGACCCAGCCAACACTCAAGTGCACAATGCTAAATAGTCAGGCTTAGCGAAAACATCGTGCAAGAGTGGTTAAAGCGCTATATTTCGCATGTTAGCTCTGATGGTAGATACAATGAATTTCAGGGTCCAAGCCCTCATGAACGCTGCTTGGTATACACGTGTGGGGAAGGGGGGGATCCAAAATGGCTTCCATTAAATCGTCAATGTGGCTTTACATCCACTTCAGACGACATTTAGTCGGAGAAACAAAATATATTGGAAATGATATTAAGATTGTACAATATAAGGGTATTTAGGCCATAGTTTTTATGAAAATAAATCCATGAGGCTGCCATGTGGCACTGTCATACATTACCTAAATCTTGAGAGCAAACTGAAAGCCTCCCAAAGCCTCAGTGTAAGTAAAAATGATTCAATGTGCATATCTAGAGGGTTCCATCTGTTTTGATTTGAATTAGTAAAATAAAAGCAATCTGTCATGCGTTTGTAATGTCTTTGAGCAATGCTAAAATCATATATATATATATATATATATATATATATATATATATATATATATATATATATATATATATATATAACTTTAAATGTATACATGCGATGTGCTAGCCAAAAGTGTCTTGTTTAATATTCTCACATTTTTGTGGTCCATTCAATTGGCTTGCTACTTCTCAAAAGTGATGACTAAGATACACGGGGCAGTAATCAAAATCCAATATGGCCACTGGATTTAAAATTTCCATGTGTCATGATTTCTCGGGATACAATGATACACGAGTATTTGATGTAAGATGGTGAAAATGATACGATTTACTAAAATTTAGAATTTATAGCTTATTTTAGACATACGGATACAAAATGGCCATGGGGTATCCAGTTTGAATACCAGCATAATACTTCATTAACTTAGAATAAATCTATTCAAAATCTTCGAAACACCCAAACATATATGTTCCTTTTCAATATTGTCTGGATAGAGTGTCTGTTCCATTTGAACCCAAATGATAACAAATTTGTAAATTATCTCTGTTAGTGAAAATGCGGGTCTGCTGGAATATGTAACCCCGTATATAACCTTCACCAGTAATATATTTTTATGTATTGTGATGTGCAATTTTTCTCGGAATCATGTTTTGTTTCGTGCAAAATATGATTCAAGCCAACAACAAAAGTTTGGTGGAGTTTCAGGATGAAAATAAATGTGATGACCTCCCTGATAAGCCCAAAACTTTTGAGAACCGTGAACACTGCCTCTCAGCACAGGATACATTTGAAAAAGAAGTGAACAGTCTTACTGATGTAAGAAGACAGACAGGAAAATTTTCTGGATGATACGCCAGACCCTGTTACTCTTAACAGTCGAAACTGCGCGGACAGGTCCATAGTAGATGCTTTACATGGTATTCAGGAATTTAGCAAACGCCAATACTGAAGTTTTCTGATGCAGATTGAACATGATCTCTTCATTCTCCAATCAGGAAGAATTCGCTCGACCTGTTCAAAACACCTAAAACACTAAACAGGATAAAAAAATAAAGATGTTCGAGAACAATGTGAGCTTTTTTTTCCTCCTGAATGTTGCTATGCAAAGCCGTGCGAATGACCTTGAAAGATTCTTGTCCCATGAGATTCAGTATTTCTACCATCCCTATCAACTTTTTAAAAACCCCATTCGCCCAGTTTCACGTATGATCTTTAGGCATATTTTACGCAGGCAGACCGCACTGAACCACCCAAAACACATGACTGCAAAGTGCTAGATAGAGCTGTCTTTATCTACTCTCTGACTACTGCTGCAATAAACACATTTGATTTATAGAGATCTAGAATATCTGTCCCTCACTTGCAGAGACAACTAGAGAATGCTAGTATTATGCAGTAGTTTCAAACAGTCAGCCAGAAAAAAGGGGGTAAAGGGTGTCCGTCGAAAGGTGTCATGGTCATCAAGTTACCAGGGAGGTGGCATGATTTTCAGCATGACTCCCAAAACAAGGAAGATCTGTTTGGGATTCTAACAGCAAAGGTGCAACTTCCAGCTGCCCACATGTCAAAACTGTGTACATAGCTGAATGTAAATTAGTCAGATTTTTTTTATTCCAATGAAAGAAAAACTGACTGTAATCAAGAAGAAGCCAACACTGACATCATTGTCCCTATTGTGTGTGCTGTCCAGCTTAATGCAAAGACAATACAAGTACGTACTGCAGATACGGACGTCATTGTGATAATTGCTGGAAACTCATAAAGTGCTGCCGTTACAGCCCCATGTGGAAATTTTGGCGACTCTGCATGAACTTCTTTCTTCTTTCCTTCTTTCTTTCTCTCTTTCTTTCTTTCTTTCTTTCTTTCTTCCCTTTCTTCCTTCCTTCCTTCCTTCTTTCTTTCTTTCTTTCTTTCTTTACCGGCAAATTTGTCCAAAATTTCATTTGAAAAGTATTATACGTAGAAACTCCAAACTTGGCACAATTATACTTCTATGGATGAAGTCAGGTCTTTTTATAATGAGAGGTCACGCTTTTCAAAATTATGCAAATGAGGGCTAATTAAAGTTTTAAATCTTCAATATCTTATATACTATAGTAGATGTAGTGCCGAGTGTATTTGAGTTCGATCATATCAAGGCAAAGGTCATCTCAAATGTCAAGGTCATGTCAAGGTCAAAGGTCGGTTTTGGGTCAAAATGTGATTTTAAAGCCAAAATGTCATTTTGAAGGTCAAGGACCACTTCAGGTAGAGGTCAGTTCAAAGTCAAGGGTCATTTCAAGGTCAAAGGCCACTTTTGATGGTAGCTTTCTTCTAGCCATAACTTGGTAAATTTTTATCCAATTTTGATCATGTTGGGCTCAAATTGTAGCTATTGTAACACTGCATATTTTTTAAGTCTCGCCTTTTTATAATTATAGGTCATACTTTTCAAAATTATGCAAATGAGGGTTAATTAAAGTTTTAAATCTTCAATATCTTATTTACTATTGTAGATATGGTTCCAAGTGAATTGGAGTTCGATCATAGCAAGCCAAGGTCATCTCAAATATCAAGGTCATGTCAAGGTCAAAGGTCATGTCAAGGTCAAAGGCCAATTTTTTAGGTCAAATATCATTTTCAAGGTCAAAGTTCACTTCAGGTAGAGGTCATCTCAAGGTGAAAGGTCATTTCAAGGTCAAAGGCCACTTTCGATGGTGGCTTTCTTCTAGCCATAACTTGGTCAAATTTGTCCAATTTTGATCATGTTTGGCTCAAATTGTAGCTATTGCAAACCTGCACATTTTGAAAATTACATTTGACCCCCAAAGGTCAAAGGATAACGTCATCTGGACCTTTGAAAGTTTCACGTAGCCATAATTTGCCCAATGTCCATCCAATTCTAATCATGTTGGACTTAAATTGTGGGTTTTGTAACACTGTTCATTTTTGCAATTTACATGTAATCTATGGAGGTCAAAGGTCAAAGGTCAAGGTCATTTGGACCTTTGAAATTTTTATCCAGCCATAAGCTTAATGGAATGTGAAGTACCAAGGCACAAAATTTGGTACCATTTAATATTTACAACTTTGGAAGGCACACAGACAGATTTGCTTTGAAGCAAATCTTCCTTTCTGGTTTCTTTCTTTCTTTCTTCTTTCTTTCTTTCTTTCTTTCTTTCTTTCTTTTTTTCTTTACGGCAAATTTGTCCGACATTTCATTTGAAAAGTATTATATGTAGAAACTCCAAACTTGGCACAATTATACTTCTATGGATAGAGTCTGGTCTTTTTATAATGCGAGGTCATGCTTTTCAAAATTATGCAAATGAAGGCTAATTAAAGTTTTAAATGTTCAATATCTTATATACTATAGAAGATGTGGTTCCGAGCGTATAGGAGTTCAATCATAGCAAGGTAAATGTCACCTCAAATGTCAAGGTCATGTCAAGGTCAAAGGTCATTTGAAGGTCAAAGGTCAATTTTAAGCCAAAATGTCATATTTGAGGTCAAGGTTCACTTCAAGTAGAGGTCATCTCAAATCAAAGGTCATTTCAAGGTCAAAGGCCACTTTCGATGGTGGCTTTCTTCTAGCCATAACTTGGTCATTTTTTATCTAATTTTGATCATGTTGGGCTCAAATTGTAGCTATTGTAATACTACACATTTCCAAAATTTACATGTGACCTCTGAAGTTCAAAGGTCAAGGTCATGTGGACCTTTGAAAGTTTCATCCAGTCAAAACTTGCCCAATCTCCATGCGATTCTAATCATGTTGGACTCAAATTGTAGGTATTGCTACACTGGACATTTTTATACGGACATGTAACCTCGGAAAGGCAAAGGTCAAGGTCATTTGGCCCTTCGAAAGTTTCATCTTGCCATAACTTGGTCAATTTTACTCCGATTTGGTTCATGTTGGGCTTAAATTGTGGATATTGTAACACTGTGCAATTTACATGTGACCCGTAAAGGTCAAAGGTAATTTTGACTTTGAAATTTGCATGCAGCCATAAGCTTAATGGAATGTGAAGTACCAAAGGATAAAAGTTGTAGCATTTAATATTTACAACTTTTGAAGGCACACAGACAGATTTGCTTTCAAGCAAATCTTCTTTTCCAGTCTCTTTCTTTCTTTCTTTCTTTCTTTTTTCCCACCAAAATTGTCCAACACTTTTCTCGGACACTATTATACATAAAAACTCCAAACTTGGCATGATTGTACCTCCATACAAGGAGTTTGGCCGTTTTATACACAGAAATGAAGATGTTTAAAATTATGCAAATTAGGGGCATTTGAAATTTTAAATCTTGAATATCTTCAAAAGTATAATAGACAGAGATGTCATTCCAACTTCTACTAGGGGGTTATTGACCAGTGCACATCTGATTAATTTAAAACAAAAGTTGTAGCAATTTAAATTATGCAAATTAGCAGCATTGGAAATTTTAAAACTTGAATATCTTCAAAACTATTATAGATAGAGATGTCATTCTAACTTCTAATAGAGGGTTATTGTACATTGCGCATCTAATGAATCTAAAGCAAAAGTTGTAGCAATTTAACTTATGCTAATTAGCAGCATTTGAAATTTTAAAACTTGAAAAACTTCACAACTATCATAGATAAAGATGTGATCTCAGTTTCTTCTATTGGGTTGTTGACCATTGTGCATGCAATGAATCTAAAACAAAAGTTGTTGCAATTTAAATTATGCTGAATAGCACCATTAGAAATTTTAAATCTTGAATAACTTCAAAGCTATAATAGATAGAGATGCCATTCCAACTTCTACTCCTGTGTTATGGAATAGTTGTACATTGCCATACCAATATGCTTTGAAGACACACACTCTGGTTTGCTGTGCAGCAAATCATCTTTTCTAGTTTGAACTTCATTTCCTTTGTACTGATGTGAAATTGTACGACCTTTTTGTTCTAAATTCGCGCGGCAAGTAATGTCGTGAATGTGTATTGTAAATTCTTCAAACATTGCCAACTTGTCAAGAAATTATCAAGGCATGAATGAATATATGTTAGTCCCAGCTTAGAAAAGCCAATGAGTGTTCATTTGCATTAACGCTGTTCTTCCTTGAGCAGTTGTTGGCGACTAATTACGTAAAGGTTCATCAATCTGAACCACCCGTTCAAATCGCAGTTCGAACCACGGTTCTAACCGTTTCGTGATTTGTGAGGCATGAACCGGTTGAACCGGTGGTTCGGTGAAACCGCTGCCACCTCTTTCAATGCACACCACTTTGCAAATGCACTGATACAAAATAGACTTAATTTTACATGGGCGTTGAGGCATATTTTTTAGATATCTGTTGCTCATGTGGGTATTTGGTCTTTGCATTTTCAGTGAGGTCGTGCATGGCTTATCCTCATTTTACTGCCTCTTTCATTCCACTCATGGTGATGCATTCAATTATTTTAAATGATGAGTCACTAAATATTGACTATGTTCTGTTGCAGGAACTTAGGAAAGACCACAAAGGGAACTAATGAACAGTTTAAAATAGATAGTGCAAATTATTTAGATCAGACAGGAATCAACATGGCGGAGGACGTCTCACATATCTGAGAATTGACATATCATGCTGCTTCCCACAGGGTTACACAGCCAAATTTATTGAATATTTTACTTGTCAATGAAACAACCAGTTGAGCCCTTTCTATGGACATTTATGATTCGAATACATAAAGCACCAAACTGTGTTGATAAGACATCAGGAAGGCAACTTTGGTTTTCTATTGCACATGAATGTTGTATACCAAGATATGACAGCCATACTCAGGAGATGTGAGATGATCCTCCGACACCTTTTTTTTAAACAACAAAAATAGCTGTAATGTTGAAAGCATGGCTTATTGCCATTTGTGTGGAAGCTTTACGGTGCGTTCGAGTTGACCCGAGTACTTTCGTAACAAATGGTCAAGAGGTTCCAGACATGATTTTTAAGCAGTTTCCCCAACAATGAGCCTTGAAACATTCTACTGAAAATCAAACTCTGGAGATTGAGTGTGGTCTGTTGTATAAACTTGAAAGAAACCTAGCCAATGTACATTTTCACCAAATTTGAAGAGACTCCAGACAAGGTTTTTTGGAAGAAGTTGAATATAGTGTGTGATGGGATGATCGATGGACATACAGTAACTGCATAAGTTTGATAACTACCTAGTCAGACAAGCGTAAAAATATTCAATACTTCAGGCCTTATGTAATTATGATGGAATAAGGCTTTCTAGGTCAGCAAAAGATGCGTCACTGTTGCATGGCTTTTGCATGATAAAGATTTATTCCCATGAGGTATATTTTCGACAACTGAAATACTTAGCCCAGTTTAACCCTGTGGAGTACCCAATGCTTTCAGCTTTGAAGTGTCACAAATGTAACACAAACACTGTAATAATTTATCTGTCACACAAGTTTAGCCATGAAAATATGTTCTGTGCAAACACCGCGGAGTTCGGCTGACCCAGAAAAAAAAACTATTTTGACATTCATGTACACATATTGCGGTTACGTTTCTTATCAAAGCATCCGTTGCTTTGAAACAACCACACTCGTATCCTCGTTTCACTGTTTTCATATGTGGACAATACCCTCTGTAAAACCATGGAGGCGAGCTATAATACTTGTCTAGCTCCATGGTACAGCCGTATATCCAATCTTGGTTGGAATCCAAAAAGGGAAACAAAACTGAACCCTGGCCTGCAGTGTGATCGACGGAGTATCCATTTCTCCTACCGAGAATAACACTGGCAGACAATCGAATCGCTTTGGGGCTCTCAAAGTAAATACAAAAAAATATCCTGTTGCAAATATGAATATTCTTGTAATATTCCAAATTTTTCTGTGTAATTTTACCTGAATGTTCAAAGACTTAGTGTTGCTTAGATTATGAAACAATTTGATGTGTAACATGATCACTTTCATATTGTTTATTATCTATTATGTGGCACTCTGCACACATGTGATAGCGACCTGACAAAAGTCTTAATGTTTGTCTCCTCGACCAAAATGTTCGAGCGATTGAATTGAAAATTTACTTAATTTGGCGCTACTTCTATGTTTTAAAAATATTCAGTTACATATTTGGTCGAATAAATCTGCCTTGAATCCTTTGAATCCTGATGGTTGACCTAGGTAGCATGCTACGATTAGAGTGGGATGGCTGTACCCATGGGAATACAGAAGTATGAATTAACAGTAGATATAGTCTGAGACAAGGAATATTCCTTGTCTCAGATATAGTGCATGCATTCAGTGTTCTGTTGTTCATGTACAGGTTGTCCGGTTCTCCACTTCAACAAGAAACATTTCGTTTTTTTCCCATAGGTGCACTGCTTTTTTGTTTTATTTGAAAGTTTTTCTGTTCACCACGCAAGCAAAATTCATCCTCTAACTGCACCAACATTATATGTGGCGACTTGTTTTAGTTTGTACGATCACCACGAGAGGCCTCTGTTATCACACAGCAAAGGCGACACCACGAGGCTTTTTCAAACGACTAATTACATCTTGTCGTGTGGGTGTGTGTAAAATTATCTATTAACATTTAATGTTTCAATTGTGGGTAGTTAATTATAACCAGGAATCAAAGGCGCTGTAATTTGCACATAAGTAATAGACTTAGGCCCACTTAGTACACTTGGCCCGAGTCTAAATCTGGGCCTTGCGGGGGGGGGGGGGGGGGGGAGGGGGACACATACTCAACGTCAGGGTGGGTGTGTGCCTTTGACATTTTTATACAATACCTTATCTTAATCCTACACCAGATGTGAAAAGGTACCCTTTCTTAATCCTGTATGTGCTGAAAGGAGTGCTGCATTGGTGCATCCTGGTGACCAACACTCCAACTGTAAACAAGTTTTGGCATATTCTTTCTTCCCACAAAATCCCCCCCCCCAAGAACTTTCTTATTAAATCCTATATCGCCAGCCAATATCCAAGATCTATACATTTGTTTGAAAATGAATAAGACATTCAGTTCACTCAAATAATTGTTACCCCTATCCAAATCCAGCTGTGTCCATTTTGGAGGGCTTTTCTAATCCTGCGAGTAATGAAAATAGGGCCTTTCCGCGGCACATACCCAGTACAGTCCTACATGGGTGCCCCCCCCCCCCCCCCCGAGCCTTGCATAAACACCAAACATGTTTCTGGGACAGTTGCATTGCTTTTTAGACCTGCATATTTGCAGGTTCGACTAATCGCCATACTTGCTTGTAACGTTAATTGTACATCCATAAAGGGAGGACTCCCCCAAAAAAGAGAGCCACCTTAAAGCTAAAATGCAAAATTTACAAGCACCACTTATAAAATACAAATAATACAGAGTGTTTTCCTCTGTGCATGAGGCATGATACCCTGCCAGACCAGTCCTGAAGTCGTGCCACTTAACATGCTGCATCTCTCTCTCTCTCTCTCTCTCTCTCTCTCTCTCTCTCTCTCTCTCTCTCTGTCTCTCTCTCTCTCTCTCTCTCTCTCTCTCTCTCTCGGACAACTATTATGTTGTGATTATATCAGCTTTTCCCTCAAGAATTCAACATGTTATTAACCGGTCCAGATAAAAGAACTCTCTTTGCATGGAAAGCTGAATTTCATGTGCACTTCTGGCTCAATTAATTTTTAATTCAAGTGGAAAGGTCAAGGTCATATGGTTATCCCCATTTGAAACGAAAAAGTCACATTTTGAATTTCCATTCATGTTTCATTTGTGTTCGAAAATATTCAACATTAAACTGTTCAAGTGCCCCTAATTGTCGTAAATCAAAATTCTACAACTTTTGGATGTGGTCGATTGGTTGCGCCTGTAGCAGCAACAAATGAATTCAAGTTGGAATGGTATCTTTACTTTTAATGGATTTGAGGATATTAAACATTTAAAATTTCAAATGACCATAATTTGCAAAATTTTCAACAGGTTGGCTATTCCAAACTAGGCGCTTTAATTCACTGCTATATTAATAACTGCAAGTAAGACTGGATAAATTAGATAACTTACCCTTACCCCCCCCCCCCCCCATCATCTGTTGTCCAAATCTCCCCCCCCCCCCCGTCTGTTGCAAAAAAAAAATGCATACCAGAGAATATTACACATGAATGTGCCAAGGTACTGAGAACTTATATAACCAGTATCACCTATTTGATGTCACTTCTCGTTTACTTAAAGCCTCAAAACAGAATTTAGCCAGCTTAGTTTGGTCACCTATCACCCTAATATCATGCCACTTGGTGATGTAATGCTGCTCCGAAAGATAAGTATAAAAATATAAACTAGAAAAGATGATTTGCTGCATAGCAAATTAGTGTGTGTGTCTTCAAAGCTTCCATATGCGTGATAGTCCAATACATAGGAGTAGAACTTGGAATGGCATCTCTATCTATTGTAGCTTTGAAGTTATTCAAGATTTAAAATTTCCAATGGTGCTACTTAGCACAATTTAAATTGCTGTAACTTTTGTTTTTAGTTCGTTAGGTGCGCAATGGCCAAGAACCCCCTAGTAGAATTTGGAATGACATTTGTATCTGTTATACCTTTGAGGTTATACAAGATTTAAAATTTCAAGTGTCCCTAATTTGCATAATTTTAAACATCTTCTGCCCTCTACATAAAAAAGACTTACCTCGTTGTATGGAGGTACAAGCATGCCAAATTTGGAGTTTCTATGTATAATAGTGTCAGCGAAAAGTGTCGAACAAATTTATGAAAGAAAGAAAGAAAGAAAGAAAGAAAGAAAGAAAGAAAGAAAGAAAGAAAGAAAGAAAGAAAGAAAGAAAGAAAGAAAGAAAGAAAAGTCTGAGTTGGCACACACAATTTAACTAAACAACTGGCTTCTAAATGTAGAGTACTTAATGCGTAAATAATAATAATATTTAGTAATTTTATCATTATCATTGTTATTATCGTTATTATTATTTTCAATATCATTATTGGGCTACCACAACCACTGCTATTATTTTCCGTTACTGTTATTTTCTGTTATTTTTTCAAATAGTTTAATTATTATTATTATTATTATTATTATTATTATTATTATTATTATTATTATTATTATTATTATTATTATTTTTATTAAGTGACATCGAGTCGTTTTATAAGAACACTGACCTATCCAAGCTGAGCGTTAAGTGTTAATTGATTCCTGTGTGTGACTCAAAATAAAACGTTTTAAAACTAAGTTGTTGTACATCAAAAGTACAACTCGGCACAAACACCCTGGCTGTGATATAATTCCGTGCTTTTGCCGGAACCAATATCGAGATGACTGGTGCGTTGCTGTAATTGGTTGTTACCTGGAGATTCCGTGACGTGTTGAATCATAACATTACTTTAGCCACATCAGTTGCACTATCGCCTCCCCCATATATGGCGAATGAGCAATCTCGCGATAAATCCAGAATCTGCAGGTTGGCGTCAATAGTCACGTGACTAACAATCCGATCGCAACGTGTGGAAATCAACAAGATATTTTAGGAATGACGTGTCACAGCCTTGGTCGAAGGTCACGAAATAGTGCAATGCTAAATACTCCTTATTTACTTTAAAGTCGATTATACCGCTACGCATTCTCTATAATCATTCCAACGGCACTACATGGGGACAGATTTTGCAAATATTTTCGTATTTACAGCAAAATATTTTTGAAAACGTCACAAATTTTCTTCCGTAATCGCGGAGTAATATAAGTAACTTCCTGCTAACTTGCCGGCCCGGCAGTGACTCACACGTTGCACAATGGCGGCGTCAGACTGTGTGCTGGGTTGTGGATTTTGAGCGGGAAGGGTTCATATCGAATCCTTCCCCTGGAAAGGCACCCATAGGGAAGTCGAGCTGTACCCGAAGCAACATCTCACATCAGCAGCTTCTCGCTAAACCAGGGTACAAAGGAATTAACAGCAGTGGAACTCAAGCCAAGTCTCGACCGAATATCCCCGAAGCCATTCTCCAGTTGAACGCGTCCTCAACTACGCAGTTTCGTCACCTTTGTGCAACTGTGGCGTTACTGCGTTATTTCACAACATAAGGACATTTGGACTCATCCACATGCAGTCCTCAATGCTACAGATCTCTCGTGGACATTTATGATCTGCTGAAGAATAACCACCTATTAAACAGTCGGCACCATGGGAGAGGAAAGTGTTTGAAACGTCGGCAAGCCCCGGCTTGATTGTCATTGGTGACGACTTCGAACGAAATCACGGCGCACGTGTGGGTCATCTCATCTTGTACATTTGTAAATATGTTTCATGAGAACATTTGTATATATTCATAAATTGTTCATTGTCTTCATATTGGTGCTTTAATATGAACTGGTGATTTTTTTTATTTCATCAGTAGGCCTAATAGAAATAGCTTGTAAAGATTGAAGTGAGCTGTGAGCTGACAAGGGTCCGTCACGACTTCGGTGACTCACAACATCCTGAAAAAACAAAGAACACGTTGAAGCAAGTCACGGTTTCTCTTTATTGCGACATCTTTACTAATTCATTCTCCAGCAGATAACACTGTCTTACTTCATCAGCATATCATTTATTCCATCGGTTTTTGAAAATCTCAATATTATTTCCAAGTGGCATTAACAACAGCAACGAACTTTGCTTGATTGATTTATTGGATTTAAGAAGCAACGGACTTCGAAGGCTGACCAAGCCGTGTATATGAGCGTAAGGCGAGCCAGGCTTCGGCCGTTATATATTCCACAGAGAAAACATGTGGATTTTGAGCCACCACCCCATTTAGGAGGAAATTTAAGCCCGGATCTTCAGCCGAACACTCCGCCGACTCTCAGTCGAAATGCTGACCAGAAACCGGAGCAACGAATTAGCCGCATCGGCCAATATTTCCTTTTGGACCAACTTGACAACGCTGGCACGTTCAAAGCAGTCCATACATGCAGCGACGAACAATTCATCTGTAAGGTATGTATTTAGTGAAAATACAATATTATCAAAGATAGCGTTTAAATAAGTGAAAACTGAATATTTAGGGCAGCATGAGAATACAGATTGTCAGATTTTAAAACGGAAGCCGGAAAATACCAGTGAACTCGTGGTTGCATCATCGTTATGTCGCGTGGTGTTTATTTTGGTGTCATTGTCATGGAGTCCAAATGAAATTTCATCATCACATTGCCACGTGCAGCAGTGTACGTGTTCTCCAGAATGAACCCACAACCACGCATGTCACATGACTAGCCCAAATCAATAGCTGTTGTAAAACTTGATAAAAGATGGGGAAATGCGCAATCATTGCGTGATATTTCAAGAAGGTGTTGGAAACGTCGAGTCATCAAATGCACATGATGAGTGTGCAATACCATTGTCGCCACGTTGTGAAATATTTTGGCGTTGCCTTTTCCATCAAGGCAGTTTCTTTTTTCAAAAGTGATCTGCAAAGAGATCACTGTGAAAAGGGATACACTAACAGGCTGCCCTGTTCTCAGAAACTACTGGTGTTCAATTATGTCCAAGCAACAGCTTCCGCTGTTAAAATTCCGTCATTTCCCGTCTTTCACTGACACAAACACAGGAAGCAGATTTAACTACCAGGTATATCAGATCACTTCTTTTTATAGGTTTCATCTGTTCATGTTGTATGCCAGGAAAGGTTATGTAGATTTTAAATTGGAATTCAAGGATACTTCTGTCACATTAATGTTCCCTTTGGCTTTGTCCTTTTTTCAGGTGATTCCACTCGACAAGTATCGTGAAGTCTTGGCACCTTATTGGAGCGTTGAGTCCCACGAGCATGTCAATGAAATTGAGGAAATCCTTTTGGGAGAGACCAGTGCATATGTTTTCTTTGCCCAGAATTATGGAGATCTACATTCATATGTACGAAGCAGACGGAAACTGAAAGAAACAGAAGCAGTTCGTTTGTTTGAGCAGATCGTCTCTGCTGTAGCACATTGCCATGAAAATGGTGTTGTATTGAGAGACTTAAAACTGCGAAAATTTGTCTTCAAGGATGCTGACAGGTAAGGCACTTATTTGCAGAGGATTGACAAAGAAGCAGGAAATAAGTTAAATGCAGCACACCCAGAAAAATGTAGCCCAGTCATTTTATTTATTGCAATGTGTTCCCCACACAATGAACTATGAGTACAGGGAACCAAACTACAATTTATTTGCAGCTGCTGATTGACATAAAATTAAATATAATTACTGTTTTTAGCACTTGGTAAAAAAAAGTCTAATTTTCTAAGAAGTCCTGGCAGGAATTAGCATGAGAATAGTGCTAAATGAGAGAAATACATATAAGTTTGTGTATGTGTGTACAGAAAAGAAACATGGCCAAATAACTTGCAATGTTAGATTGAAGAAGGGTAAGTGCCATTGTCTCAACATTATAAGTCAACTAGACCACACATACAAACTTGAACAATGTCCACACAGAGGTTCGTTTTGCTCCGTAATGACATAGGAACTTTAGTAGTAGTGGGGGTGGCTGAACCAAATTCTATTCAGCACCAGACAAGTTGTGGTTTGTGGACAGGATGGGTGTCCAGTGCTTTCCACAGAACTACCAGTTGTGTGTCACTGGAAATTTGACCTTTCATCATACAGTGCAATCTGCCTGTTTGATGCATGACTAGCCTTTGTAATTCCTATTATGCAACATCCTGGTTTGTGTGTCTGCTTTTTGAGGTTCTGTATTTGCCCTGAGTTAATCAATTTTTTTCCATATACTAAGTTGCCCTTGGAAAACAGGAATGATCCATATAAAAAAACACAAGCAAATAGAAAATGTGAAATTGTCAGGTTACAAGAAGGCATTAGATGTGACAGTGTGCAAGTATTCAGTCAAATAAATGTAACAAAAATGGAGAAGACACACTTTCAGTTGGGATGTATGTATTTTTGTCACTGTAAGGAAGTTAGTGGCAGAGTTAATTTCAGATAGGTCAAACTGTTTTGGTTGCAACACACTTCAATAAAACATAAGATGTATATGTTTATGGAGTCATTAACAAGTTGGGTGGTCATAAATGCTTCACTTGAATAATAAATGATAAAAATCAGGGGAAACATGCTGAAAACTTAAACACTCATCTTATGATTTCCACAGAAAACATGGTTACAGGAGTGTGTACTGAAAGGAAGTTCATGTCTAAAATACCTGGGGCTTGGTGAGGTCAAACCACAAGTTTTCATGATGCAGCTTACTTAAATGTAAGCGAATTCTCTGACAGGCTGTGCACATGCTCAAGGTTCTTCCCCATCCAGGTGTGACTCACAGAAAAAGGTGACTATGCTCAAGTGTTACCTGAGCCAAAGCCTGAGGCTAGGTTGCAGAACCTGTGTCACTTTGTCTTCTAATATTCTAAATGCATCACATACATGTAGATGCATCTTTCATGCACACTTTGCACAGTAAAAACAACAACCATATTCATACACTGAATAAATGACTGTTGTAGGTATTATATTGATCTCACAAAAATTACCCCTCAGGGAACAGATCATCTGGATGCAGAATTGATCCTCACCATGTTTACACTTGCTCTAATTAGAAAAACAAAGACTTCGGTAGAGTAGACCATGGTAAGCTGACAATGATATAGAAATTTATGGGAAATCTTTCTGGATAAATTAAAGAATGTGGAATGCAGGTGGATATGTATCAAAAGAAATGTTCGTGGCTGATTGGTCAACACAAATGGTGGCATACAAGAATTACAAGGTGCAGGAGTGAATGAAGCCTGTGGGAGTAATCACCCATAAAAGGTCGTTTTTACTGCATGTGTTGCATGTAGGCTGGTTAATCCCCAGTCAGGAGGGAGGAGAGTGGCCCAAAAGCAAATGTGCAGATCCTTGAAGGATCTTTGACATGAAGTCTGCAGTGAACCCCATATTAGGTTTTATCTTTATTTATTCATCAGAACTTCCAAACATAGCAGTAAAACTGGCACAGGCTGAATTTTTTACTGCACTAAGGATACTGGGTAAAATGAATTATAATTGTTATGTAAACTTTTATATGTGATTGAAAAGGATATCCTTACCTGAGGATCGACAAAGTTCACAGGGTACACAGTAGTGAGTACATTGTCAAACAGGATGCCTTTCCTGTACTCTCTGATGAAGTCTGTGGCAGGAAGTCACTAAATTGTGAATAGAAAGCAAACTGTAAATGTACTAAATTTTGGTGTTTTCATAATTATGTTAGCTTATTTCACTAATAAATCTGCAGACAAAAATATTTAAATTTTGTATTGCGGCAAAGGCTGCATAAGAATTATGTCCAAAAAGGTGAAATTCAAAACTTCAGTTAAAAGCATGCAATATAAAAATGATGAAAATTTGTACAGTCCGGTGAAAATTTGTACATTAACAGTATGTGTGTTAGGCTGATGGTATTGTGATTGACGTGCATTTACAGGTCCTGTATTTGTGTGGTGGCATTGTGATTGATAGGCGACTGGGCCTCTATACTTAGCAATTTATGATAAATGTGTTGGATGTGGAGGCATTTGTAAGGACCCCATGATGTTTTAGCTTGATACGCTCAATGAGAGTGGTTGTTATGTGGGTCCTAGATTGCTGCTGCAAGGAAGAAAAGAGAGAAACTCCTTGTAAGCAAAATACGCTAAATACAAATGCCACTATGTCAGCATAGAGATTTCTTGCCCCTCTTGTCAAATGTTTAATTTGTCCACTTGACTGCAAAAATACTGGCAATTTTAAAAGCATGCTCTGTGAGCTTGATCCGTATAAACCCTGGATATTAATGTACATACTCTACCAGGAGTGCTGCATCCATGTTTTAAGTACTGAAAAGGAAATGCACAGATGCTGATTTACACATTTTAGTGGTATCCTTTTTCATAAAGAGTTCACTGGGAGGTTAAGAGTCCCCACAAGTATACAGAAGCAGACACTAAGTCTTCTTGTCCATCTCTTACCATTTGTGCAGGAATTAAATAAAAACCGAGTTGAGATATATGTAGAAACTTGTGCTTTTAAAAAGAACCCCATACAAATGTCAGTATAATGAAGCCCACACTTTTCTTCATATACTCCTACACACACACAAGGTTGGCTGCCAGATTATTCAGACCAAATGTGAGGATAAATTCTGTCTGTTTGACATTGACAATAATTATAACACAGGGCTTGCAGTCTGAGTGTAGACTTTTGGCGGGATTTGATGTGGCCACTTTTCTCAAAAGGTTTTAATTTCACTTTTGTGAAAAACATTAAAAAAAAATTTGAAGGCCTATGGCAAAATTGAATGAACGTGTACACAGCAGGTGAACTTATAGATGTGGCAGTCCTTTGTGTTTCAGCAGCTTGCACTGTGTTTGTGTGTCACCATGCTTTGTTCAAGCCTGTGTGTCACAGTTCTGCTGTGGGGCTTTGTTCCACACCAGGTCATTATAAACAAAGGAGTTAATCCTAACTGTAACCACTAGGTGCATGCAAAACAGGAGCAACTTACTGTGAAATGTTTCTCACACTTTGTTTCATATTGTATTACTTGAATTTCTCTTTTCAAGTGGAAATATGGAAAGGCATATTGATTGTTGTTTACACATTTTGAATGACTGTATTAAAGTAAAATAAGAGCAAACAGAAGTATGAACATGCACAAAAAAGGATTAGGTTTGAATATAAAGTTTGAAGATCCAAAGTTTTGTGAATGCCATGTGATGACATCAAGGGGGTGAATGCTGTGTATCACCTGTCTTCACTGTTGTGTCCATGAAAGTCCAGAGAAGCAGCACTGTGAAGCTCAGTAGTTGAGTTATTCAAACTTACAAGACTGCAATTAATTAGGTCAGGTGAAAACTTGACCTTCATCAGACCTCACAGTTTTTTTGTGTTTTTTTTTGGAGCATGTAAGTGGGATTAAAGGAAAACAGTTAACTAAGCTGACTGAGTACAGAAGAAAGGTTAAAAGTGCACTTATAGCCCACATTTTCAGTTCAGTTTTTTTCAAATAGTTCATTAAGAGACCAGAGCTGGTTTGGTTCACACCAACAGGTCAGAAAGGACCCATGTGGAACTGAGTTGAGGCCCAGGTCAGGGTCATTTAGGTACATGTAAACTTATTGGCATCACTGGTGAGGGTATAATGAGTGCAGGAATGATCAGTCCTGCAGTCATGCATTCCTACTGACCTTAACTCGGGATCTCTCCCCCCCCCCCAAACCAGGTGAACTGGCCTAGGGACACACTTGAAAATCCTTTATTTCATAACTGTGGACATGTACAAACAGGTTTTGTTCTGTTGCTTAGACACATGATCAAACATCTCTTCATACCTGTGCTTAACTATATTCATCAAAAACTATACATATTTTAAATATTACCATGTATTGTTATTAAGCACCCTGCACACATATATGGAATTCTCAGAGAACTTAAGGTAAGAATGATGTCAAGAAAATAACACTTTTCACAGTGGGGAAAATTTGAAGTAGGTCCAATTGTTAGGTTACTTTTGTATTTTTTTAAGTCAAGGCTGGGGAGGGGGCTCAGAGGCAGGGATGCCTAAATGGGTATTTATATATACACTTTAACATCAACGCCATCTAACAAATTTTTAGTAGCAGCTGGTGGTGCATGAAAAAGTTGTTAACTTCCCTGCAATTGGACAAAAACATTCCACTTACTGTGGTTGAATTACATGTAAAAGTTGGATAAATGGTGTTGCAATTTCATTTAGTCCAACACATGTATGCTTTTCAAGAAGAAGGAACTATGCTACATATATTGCGCTCTGGTGAGACTGATTTAAAGTTGTAATGACCCTGGATATTTAATTATTAGACATGCAATGGTCAATAATGTATGGAAATTGAAGTTGCATCTTGATACACTTTTGAAGACACCAGGGTCTACTGGATACAGGTTTCCGCACCCCATGACAAAATATAACGTCACTACAGAGGCCACCAGTCTCTTATGTGTGAACTTACTGTATTACTTTAGGAGATGTGAGGTTGAACTGCTTGGTCTGTGGAGTGTTCATCAACACTTTGATGTAGGCCTATATAGAGAGCATCTGTTGCCCATATTTTCCTGATTTTTGTGAGTGCTCATCCAATTGGCAACATTCAACTCCAGATGACTTTTACTATTTTTAATTAACTTTGTGAGTATAGTATAAAAAAAAAAAACATAAAAGTACATAAAAAGTAAAAATAAAATAACAGGAATGCAACTGCATGTGTAAAGCATTTTTATTTATAATTGCTTACTGAATTAGCTTTTTGCCCAAACAGGTGGTTGTCAACTTTTTACAAAATCTTTTTGTTAAAAAATATACACAGAAAATTGCTTTTTAAAATCATTGACAAGTATTAATTATTCCAGGTCCTAGGCATTCAATTAACAATTTTTCCCAAAAACAGCACTGAATTATGTTTCACGTGTTTCAATTATGAAAACCTTGGATTTTCATTGGTTGCTATGTAGGGATGTCCAGTTTCCGCGATCACGGAATCACGGACGGATTTGCGGAATCGGTAAAATAAAACGGAATTATAGATTTCTCCAAAACTGCAACCATTTCCCGTTATTTTCAGCCATTCCAAAGCTTTATTTGAAGTAAATTCACATAAAACTCAACCTTCGTGATTGCTACCATACCAGAGACCTCTGGTGACAAATTTAGATAAATTACCCAATGCTGGCGGCCGGCCTCATTTTGTGCGGGACTATTATTTACTACGTGCCGAAGTTGGCCAGCATTATGGCAGCCAAGCAGCGTGGCGACGGACGCCAAACACGACCAGCCTCAAACAGCCCTTCCTAATAATTGCAGAGTGGATAAAATATTTAAAACGGAAAAAAAAACGGAATTATCAATTTGAGAAAACGGAATTTTTAATTTGAGAAACGGAAAATGACAAAAAAAATCATGGAATCTGGACATCCCTAGCTATGGCAACCAGATTGTGAGTCTGCATAACCACAGACCCTATTGTGAAATTGTTTCAAATGCAGGAGACAAATTCCATGGCATTCATGGGGCAAAGAAAGCTGAGCTGGGAGCAAGGCATGGGTTAAATTAAATAATTACCTAGTGCAGGATAAATGTTGATGATGATTAAGTACAGGTATTCTTACAGTGTAAGTTGCAACAATCCTCATCTCACACAGCCATGCAATATGCAACAAAAGTCTGGTCTTATGAGAGCGACAGCCTATCTTGGGGAAGGGGGGGGGGGGGGCAGTGAAAATACCATTGTTTGCTGCAGGGAAAAGTGCCTGTTGTTGGGGAGTGGGTGGGCTTATCTATACAGGTAAGAAGGGGATTACTGTATATAGTGGTTGACATCAAGGACTGTCAAATTGAGTGGGCTGAGTGAGCAAGAGGCCAGTGCCAGGTTGCAGTCAGGCAGAAATGTTGCTGATATGACAAGATTAACTTTGATGAAGAAATCACAAGAAGCTGATGTGAGGCAAGCAAGGTATGCTTCCAAATTAGGCATGTAGCGGTTGATTTAATAAATACACAAGTGATGTCAGCAAAAGTAGAAAAAAGTAAAATGGCAAGGACTGTAAAGGGGAGTGCTTACGAAGCCACTTGAAAAGCCTTCATTCATGAGACATGGGGATTCACCTTTGAGCCCTCTCTTCTTTGTGTTGAGTTGTGAACAGCACACTGAGGTTTTGCCATGCAGAAATGTCTCCCTGTAGCCTGGTACTTCTTTTGTCCCAGGCAGATGTATAAATGGCGTTGTGGGTTCATGTTGCCCAAGCTTAGTAGGTGTGGTCTCATTGTTTTATACATCAGCATTGTGATTGTGAAACACGTCATGAATACGCCTCAAGAACAAAAGACTTGTGCTGACCACTGTGGGCCAGTCTGAGTGGCTGTATGTATAATAGATGTACTCTGGTCAGGTGATGGGAGTGCCCTTAGCTTTTGACACTATACATGTATAAGTATAACTCTGGGTAATGTACACCCAAAGCCTGGGCCCCACCCTTTCATTACTCTCTCACTCAGTGTCCTGTCAAAAGCACTTCTCATAGATTATCACTATAGATTGATTTATTGCAACCTGTACAATTAAGTGCATTTTGGGTAAATGGTGATCAGAGCTTCCCAGGTGGCCACATATCATGTTACAACACAAGGGCTGGGTGCAAATAGTGTCAGGCGGAGTCCAAGTGTGCCAAGTCAGGTTCATTTACTTTTTATGATTTACATCCACAAAAAAGGACTTATAGCTCAATTTCAGTATTGTTACACATTTTATGTGTACAGGTTTGCCAGTACAGATCAAATAATGAAAGATGTTGTTAAACGGTGTAACACCTAGGTAAAATACTCTCAAAATCGATATGGAAGTTAAGTGAACTTACATGAAAATAAAAATTTCATTGGGGGTCTAAAGGACAAAAGCTAATGTGGGAAGGGAAGAGCAGGCAAAAATCTTAGCCATAATGTTGCATAAGAGTTAGGGCACAGAAAAGACTTTGTTTATTCTTTGTATGCAGGATTGTATCGAGGGCAACCCCCCCCCCCCCCAAAGAAAAAAAACAAAACAAAAAACTACATGCTCAGATTGGCATGGTTTTTCATGTCACACAAGACCATGAAAATAGAAAGATTTGCTGTATTGACACACTATATGTAAATTGTCACCTGTGGCTATTGATGCAAATAAAAACCGCTACAGCCGCCATTAAACCACCACCTGACTCTGTGATCTGTATACAAATTTGTAGTCGGTGGTGCATTTAAAGAGGCTAGGTTACGTCACAGGAATGCCAATAAATTAAAGGTTGTGGATTTCTGTATGCATTGCTGGTAGTAGAGGAAGGCTTGCCTTAAAGACCACCATTATTGTTACTGATTGTTAGTGTGGTATGTGGGTACAGGTGGTCTTCCATTTGCTGAGGTATCAAAAACATTAAAGTACCAGTTACAGGTGATCTTCCATTTGCTGAGGTATCAAAAACATTAAAGTACCAGTTAACATATTTTGAAAAAGGAGCCTTTAGCTGTGTCTCAGTATAAGCATCTGTCCAGTAACAATTAAAAAGGTACAGGATGAATCAGGTGTTGACTGTATTGTGTTTACCCATGAGGAACTTTTAATACACTGGTATATATATGACTCCACCTGATTTTGTTTATGACAGCAATGGTGAAGTTGCATCATGCATGTTGGACAGTAGCCAGATCTCTTGGCAGCTGTAAGTAGTCGCACAATGCATCTGTAGGTATTGATTATGCCAAGCGAGTCATATATTGACTTATTATGGAAATTTGTATTACTGGGTTGTACATATTGCAGGTTTTATATTGTTCTGGGACCGGGCAACTGTGTTACTAGCAGTCAGTGTAAATATTGTTTGCTCAGATTTTCGTATCAAAATAAGTTAGTTATCCAGCAAGCTTGCAAGTATTCCCTGTATTAATACAGGTATGTTGGGTGCATCAGTTTTGGCATACATTTAATTTTTTTTTTTTTTTTTTTTTGTGGTTGAAGGTAGCATTTCCCAACAGCTCCTAGGTACTTAGGTGTTGACTGTGCACAGGTGCTCAAACTAAGTGGGGCTTGACATTAAGGATTTTTTCAACTTGCCCAGGGGCAAGTGGGTTTAAATGTCTACTTGCCCGCACTGGACCCTTAAATTTTTTAACTGCCCCATTATCGTATTACAGAAGCTCTCACAGAGCTTAGTCACTAAGGGACAGCAGACAATGCTGGACCTCGTCCAGTTCTAGGTTCTCCTCACAAAAACGCTCATCAGGGTGGGGGGCAGGAGACTGCTCAATTTAATGATGTCATACAGTGTACAGTCATGGGACACTACATCAGATTTACATTTATCATTGACAGAAAATGTCCACACAATACATCATAGATACATGTCTGATATATGTACTTAAATAGATTGAGAAATGGAATTACTTTTATTGATGAAAATGATGTGATTTTTACTCAACTGTGATATAATACAGTACATGACCCAAGTGTTCAGAATTACACAACGCATTATATTTATATACATACATGTGTGATGTATGCACTTGAAGTAATTGAGAAAAATAATAATTAGTATTGGTTAAAATGATATGATTTTTACTTATCTGTAACATGATATACACATAAGTTCTGAAGTTTGTCATAATGATGATAATTTTACAGGAAAATCAAGTTCTCATAGAATAAGATACAGATATGCCCATATTGAACAATCAGGAATTCTCTCTAGTTTCCCTGAAAATGTCATATCATTGACAAGTATTGCATGTATTTTTGTGTTGAAATTAAGACGACAGACCTGTTACTCAGCTTTTATTATTTTATTTTGGTTTCCTTCTAATTGATCAAAGAGGAGACATTCTCAAGGCTGAACTGAGTCCATAAGGAGAAAGGAACAGAACATTTCTGCTAGTTTTATAATTAAAGACAAACAAAGGTCCATTGGTGGTCAATAAAGCAAAGTGGTTATTGTCCAACCAGTTTCATCAATCAACTGTAGGCTTCAGAGACTAAAGTACAGCATGTGGGCTGTACAGGGTAAATCTTTGTGTCAGCAAATGAGCATTAACAGACATGAAGACATAATTAATTTTCAGAAAACTCTGGAAAAATATTTGAGTGCCACTCAGAACACACTTGAGGAAAAACCAACGAGTCTGAGTGGCAAAATTTTTGGCCCTGGGCATTGGGACTAAACAAATGATCAACCCTGTTGTCTGGGATGAATTGTGTATTTGTGTTGAAAGCTTTAACCATCACACGTTTTGTGAATATGATTGTGAGATAAAACTTTTTTACCTTTTGTGCTTGCAGGACCCATCTAAAATTGGAAGGGCTGGAAGATGCATGTGTGCTTGATGATGAAGATAACGACAAGTTAGCGGACAAACATGGCTGCCCAGCATACGTGAGCCCCGAAATACTCAATTCCAATGACAAGTACTCCGGCAAAGCTGCTGACATGTGGGGCCTTGGAGTCATGCTTTACACATTGTTGATTGGACGATATCCATTTCATGATTCAGAGCCCAGTGCTTTGTTTAGTAAAATCCGCCGTGGACAGTACACAATACCGGACACTATCTCATCAAGAGCCAAGTGTTTAATAAGAAGTCTTCTCCGTCAGGAGCCGGCAGAGCGACTGACGGCAGAAGAAATCTTGCAGCACCCATGGTTTAACTCTGGTTCACGGACAATTGCACATTTGCGAGCAAGTGCGAAGGACAGAGACCAGACAGTGCCAGATGTAGCAGTGTGTGATGATGATCAAATGCTGTTTATTTGATAATTAACACACCAAATAGAAATTAAAATATCAATTGGTCTACTATGTAGACACGAACTGTTGCTGTGAGTAAAAGATAAAAAAATGTTATTTTAACTGCAGAATATCGAGTTTGGAACCAAATGAGAATGGTATCTCAATGGACAGTCTTTTCTCAGGAAAGTGCCAGCAGAGCTGTAGTTCAACGGAAATACCTTCCACAAAAGTCTGCGGATGAGGCTTTTGTTAGTGGTGGGCTGTACTGACCAATTTTGGATCTTCGTTCCTCTTTAAGCCGCATACAAGCCTTGATGGCTTGGTTTCTCTCAGTGCCAAAAAAAAAGAAAAAGAAAAAAAAGTCAAAATGTTAATTTTTCAAAGGTTCAAAAAGTGTAAGGGTTTGTAGCTTTGTTACTATTCTGGACGGCACAAAAGTTGTTTTTGGTAGACAGGGTTGCACAGCACATGGTGCAGAAAGTCTATTGCAATTTGCTGAATCTTAGTGGGAACAACACTGGGTGGCCACTTAATGATCACCGTTTGTGTTGGTAATTAACAACCCCCAAGGACTTGCAGTGCTATTGACAGTGATTCACTGTTTCAGCACATGTTGAAAGGTGTTCAAAGTGTGTATAGATCTGCAAGTTACCATGTATTTACAGGGTATCACTGTTTAAACTGATTTGTACAGCTTTTAACAGTTATTCACTGTAAATAGGCAGACTGATAATACTATACACAATGACTCTCACTGTCTAAACATACGGATACAGCTTTTTACAGTTATTCACTGTAAATGTGCACACCAGTAACACACAGTGACTAGCTATATATGTGTGCAGGCTGGTAGAGCTGTTTACAATGATATACTGTTTATGCAGATGGATACATGTTTTCAGAGGGATTCACTGTTTCCTGTCAATTTAGAGCTACATATAATCACTGCCGTGATGCATATATATATATATGTATATATATATATATGCAGACAGGGTATACATCTCTTCATACTAGTTCACCCATCTTTTTTACATGTAGATTGGTGGTTATTCCTTGATTCCCCTTTGCATACATGTGGCCAGCTCTTCCCACTAACTCCCTGTATGTATACAGAAAGCTACAGCTATCCCTTGTGATTCACTCTGTGTGTTAGGTGGTTCATGTAAAGTACTAGAAGAGACATCTTGTACAATGTCACCTTGTGTCTACTTCCTACAGAATTCTCAGCTTGTGTGTAAACTGTTGAGAATACTGTTTTGTTTTAATGTTCAAGGCAGCTAGATTGTATTCCATTTTCATTTATGAACTATTTTTTAAACAGAGGTGAGTGTGCTGGTTCCAATTGAAGTAGAATTTCTGTAGTTGGTTTAGATCATGCAGTTTGTGATCATTGTGAATGTTTCTTCAAATCCCAATTTGTTCTGTACAGTATTTCATAGTTTAAAATTCTGCACTAAATACAAATTTTCTCATGCTTTTCATTCCTCAATAATCTTAATGACTTCAATTGTAATATCAACTGAGACCATCTCAATAATCTGAATGACTTCTTCAATTGTAATACCAACTGAGAGACCGTAGATGTAAAGTCTTGAAGGTAGCTATTCAGCTGGAAAATCTTGATGCTGAGTAACTAGAACCTGAGATGTTTAAGCCTAATAATTTCACACCTGGGTCTGTTCCACTGAAAGGTGATCTTGTGTAACTGACTAAACCAGAAAAGATCTTGATGAACGTGATGAAGTCCCATTATGGACAGTGTCACTAAATATTTTACCTCCGTATCTCTAGTTGCAATAGTAACACAAGGCATTGTTTGTCATGGTGACATTGCTGTTCAGCTCCAAAGGTATTTTGTAGCTTGGCAAGATTAGACCGGCCCGTTATACCTCATCAGAAATAAAGATATTAAAAGTTCACACATTGTGTTGCATTATTTTATCTTTGAGTTCTGAAAATTGCAGGTTATCATCGTCAGTTTCCCACTTCTGAAACAGTTACAGAATGTGCAGCCAACCCAAGAATGAAAAATCCTTTCTATTTCTCATGACTTTAAGTTACCCCCTGCTTGGAGCATGAAATTATGGTAAAGTGCATCATTTCTAAAAGAAGAAGAAAGTTCCATTCAGTCTTCAGCTTTATGTTGCTGTGTAACCAACTCATTAAACCTTCCGGTTTGAAATCTGCAAAACCAATTGATGGGCAAAAATTTGGTTCAATGTTTTGGGTATTTCCAGCTGATGACCAACTGAGACTGAGAATTGTAAATGAAACTATCAAGACTGTCTGCTCCATGCCAAGTAAAGCTGCTGACTGGATCTTCAAACCAACCCATTCAAGGGGGCAGAGCTCAGTACCAGGATAGGAATTAACAGACATCTTGGCAAGGCCATTGTTAACTTCCCTGTTAGCATCTAAAATGTTCACTCATCTTTTGCGATCCATAATCTGTGGCTGTATTTGCAAAGAAGTTGATATGATCATGACTTTGATCCTGAAATTAAGTTAGTGTACTTTTAACCCTGTACTACCTGGTTATTGGCCTAATACATGAAGCAAAAGTTCCAGGAATAATCAGTATTCTGGGCCACAATATTAACTCTGTTTTCAACAATTTCATTTTATTAAATTAATCTTAGTTTAATCCAATAGACTATTTAAGTTTGATAAGAACATGGATCAAACTAAGACAAACCCGTAATCCTTAAATGTTAATGATATGCTTAGTACAAACTGGGTTGCACTTTTGGTCATGGGACCCAGGATTAAGGAATGTGGGATCAGAATCAATTTATTTTAATTTTGATCTAAAATTTCTGATCAAGTTAAAATTCTTTGTGAAAATGGCTGCTGGAGACATTGAACAGCTTTTTTTTGTGCACAAAGCATACAGTATGCCAAGAAAAGCGGTTGACTGGCTGACTACCTGTGTCCTATGGGAAAATATGACTGGATTAGTTGTAATACATGTAGTTCTTAACGGATCAGCCAAAATTACCAACATTTTCAAAAGTGTACACATAGTATTCTTTCTTGCACTCACCCCCCCCCCCCCCCCAAAATGTTGATGTCTGGCTGCATATTGATCAACACAGTGGTTTCTGCAGCCTAAAACAGAAGGGAGATTTACCCTACCCTTCCCTTTTGCTCTGTCTGTTTATTTTGCTCCCTGTCCTTTTTCTTTGATAGATACATCATGCTTTGATGGTTTATGGCATATTTCTTCAATTTTGACAACAAATTTTGAGTATGTGAGCTGAATTCAAAGAAAATATATTAAAAGCAGTACTTTTACCATAATTTAGATAGTTATGAACAATTTGTTCAGTTTTGTGTTGAACATGCACTATTTTATCTAGAATGTTACTTTTAAGGTGCCCTTTGTGGTCCCTACTCTTGAGAAATTGCCCTTTTTAGATCAAACTGCCCTGCCCTTGTGAAAATCTGCAGAGACCACTGCAACATTTTCAAAACGAACGTACATCTTGACCCCTGCATACTCTGGACCTATGTCACTGTAGGCTTACTTCTGCTGATGTGAAAATGTTGATAAAAATGGCTGATCCCTAACAGGATTAAGTTTTCAACAGATAACTTTGTTACACCAGGGTGTAGGTTCCTCAGCGTAGAAACCTCAACATCAAAATGTACCCAACGCTATTGAGAAAAGGTTGTTGGTTGAACGTAATTGTCACAGTTTTTTTTTTATAGTAGTGTTGAGTTAGGAAAACCTGGTAGTACTACCAGAACCCTTGCTCCTGTAAGTGATCTTTGATTATTTCACCCAATGATGTAACGCATGTCAGTGCAATCTGAGAGCTCGAAATAATTTGGTGTTCAGTCCTGGTGAATTTTTCCAGCGTCAGAGCAAAAAAAAAAAAAAAAAAAGTCACGCACGTTTATGACGCAGATGGGGGGGGGGGGGGTTACATTCGTTTGATTCGGAGGAACTTCTATGCTTCCATGGATAAAAATGAACAGCGAAACGAAACCGAGAAAGCAAATTTTAAAATAAAAAATGAATATAGATCCCAGACATTCAAAATTTTCCAAATCATATGATCAGGACTCATACTCATATTGCTGTCGATTTTGAATGTTCCAAAATCTTGCCAAAATTAGGTGAGCTTTTAATATTTATGGCTTTGACGTGCAAAGGACAAATGAAATAAAGTAAAATCTCCCCAATAAGACCACCTAAGGAACTGAAATATGTCGTCTTGCTAACATTAGACTTACGGATGATTCAACATTTTCATTTTTTTTAATTAGTACTTAAACTGTTAAAGTACGCAAAAGGGGGGGGGGATAGGTCTGTACACTTTCACAGAATATGGAAAATGATGGTCAATTTTTGGCCTCTGCTGTGCTATTTCGCTATGATTTTTGGGGGAAATCATTTTTAAAGTACTAATTGGGGGGAGGGGGCATGAAATTTAGAACCATAAGTACTAATTTAAAAATACTGATAATGTTGAACCATCTCTTAATAAAAAGGATATAATTTAATTGAACATAAACACAAATGGGACTGTACAGTAAATTACTGTTCACAAGTCAACAGTACTCAGTCGGCCCTGACTACGCTTCCCGCCCCCTTCTGTTGCCTGTTGGGTAAATTAATTTCAGATCGCATTTGGTCTAGAATATACGCAGTTGCTGTATTTCCCCAGCAGTAATTTTCAGTGTCGTGGTATGTCGCAATCAATGACGACCTAAAAAAGTCCAGTTATTTGCGCACTAATACTACGCAGTTGCAAGCTGCCTGTCTGCTGATCCAGTGCTAGTGCAAGGTCGTCAGTGACTCGCAGTACCACCTGTTTTTGCGGTCGTGGCAGGTCAATTTCATTGTTTCTAGGTAATGAACCCGGATGTGTCATCATGATGACGTTTGCCATCGAAACTGCTGGAATTTGCCATTAATCAACAGAGTAACCAACAGATGGCAGCACAACCCATTTACAATTGTCATCAAGTACGGGTCTTCACGAGCAGATGGCAGCAGCAGACTGGAGACGAATAGCTTGGTCTCACTGCCAACAAGTGGCAACAGATCGTGTGCATTGATTTGGGAAGCCGCCAAAAGTTGAATGTTTAAAACAAAAATGGCGCCCCTCCACCCCCACCCTGAAACTTAAGGTGACTTGACACAAACGAGACTGCCATCTCAAGGGATGTGATTTATTGTCGATCAAAATGTCAATTCTGCAATATGTCGACAACCTTGTGTGATGCAAAAAAAACTGTACAAGGTTTCACGCCAGTAATTCAATCTGTGGAAACACAGACGAACAGAGCTAGCACCTTCTAGTTCACTGAATGGATTACAAAAATATATGTTTTATACACCAAAATGTTGTTAAGAATTTTTTACATCAAATAAACACCAGAAACCATAGGCATGAATGGGAATTTTTCAGCAAATTGCAATGACAACCAGCTTTGCGTAGTACTACTTGCAATATCATTGCGCCCACACAGTGTTGACCACCAGCTGAATCACTGTGTATACTGGTGCCAGTGTACATACCTTCATAATATTCATGTCAGCTCAAAGTATACATTGTTTTCCACTACCAAGCCAAAATTTGCCTTTCTGGGAGCATTTTCTTTTTATTAATATACGGCCCCTTGCATCCCTAGGCCTCATATTTTATTGGCACTCTCCGATCATGTTACCTCAGCACAGGCACAATTACCCCCGTGGAACCACAAAAGTAAGACCCAATGTTAGGTATCGCCAGCTTTTGTACAAATTGTGAACTACGCCACACGCTGAAATAAATGTTTCAAATCTATAGAATTGCGTGATCGGACTATGTTTGAAGTCTCAGCGCAAAGACGAGAGTCCCGTAGTTTATTTGCTATAATTATTTTGTTCCAAAAGAATGTAAGGACAACAGTGCATACACTTTTTTTTAATTTGCTGACCATAGAACGCAGAGCTTATGTCCGTCCGTTCGTAAACAGTTACTTCCACCTGGTGCGTTGACTGAGTACCAATTTTTGTTCCGGGGTACCCGCCACGGGTACAAGCTCGTACCCGGGTACTTGAACGGGTACTCGACTTTCTATTTGTAAATTGTCAACTGATCTGACTTGGCTTTTTCGCGGGGAAATTGTTTGAAAAGCTACCGCAAAATGTGAAAAAAAAACTATACTAGAAGCAGACTGACAGAGAGACTGATTCATTTATTCAAGCAATCCGTGCTCTGTGAAATATACAAAAACAAAACAAAAAAACCAAAAACAAAACAAAAAAAAGACAAGGAGTGCTGCTTGGAGTCTGAAATTGTACGGTACCCAGGTACAACGTTTGTACCTTGGTAGCCGATGCTGGGGAGCTTTCGGGCGAACCCGGATACCCAGTCAATGCTCTTTTTCGTACGATAGCGTCTACATTTTTTTTTTAAGTTGGCTCTTTGAAATTTTTGGACTTGTTCGATGAATGAAAATCTATGTTCTTTTCGTTATTGGTGGCGCCACCTATTCGATTAAGTATTATACGACGCCTGAAGGTGAAGGAAATGAAACTCTGGTGTGTTTGAATTTCAGTGAACCACAGTGAAATCTGATGGAAAGATTCTGGAGACTATCATATCAAACATGAACAATACTTGTGACGCCACTTACCTTTGAACGGGAATTTTGAGTTATTTGGTGAAGGTTATGCAATTCATTATTTTAAGAAATTTAAAAACTTAATTTCGCAAAGTATATACATCAAAAGTATATCATGTGTGTAAATTGTATAAAACAAGTATGGGTGACTTTGATCTGTTTTTGAAGGTCACTGTGGAACATATTTCAGGATTTTTTTTTTCTTTTGTGATGGTCATTACATCTGATTTGAGGACATTCATCCATACACTGCTACAGGAATATTATACAGACAAAAGTCTATGGCATGTAGAGTCATGGCGGAGCCATTGGTGGTAATTATAGGGAATGATGACATAGGTATCCAAAACACATTGCATACATTGTTGTGATAATAAATTGTACCATTACAGTAACATTATAAATGCATTTTCATGTCGTGTGGAGTCATGTTGGAGCCACAGGTGGTATTTATTTCGAACCACTGTCATATATTTCTAAAAACAAATTAAATTGATTTTTGTGATAATAAATTCAGAGGGGACTGCCAAATGTGCACCAATTATGCGTTAGGTAAATAATCAAATTTTGTAAAATTATCAGCGACCTCAGCCCATTTTTAAGGTCGTTAATCAGTTGTTAAGGACACTAAATTCAACATGTTGAGGAAGAATAAGATAAACATTACCAAATATACCGCAAATGTTTATCATATACGAAAGTTTGATTTTACATACTATGGATGACATAGACCTACGTTCTCAAGATCATTGATTTTATTAACAAAAACAATTGAAAAAATGGGTGCTATAAATCATATGAATCACATGAAATTTTTACAGGGTCTTATTACAAATTCTGGAAATTTCAGAACTGTCGAACATAATAGTTTGAAATTTTTTCAGAACATAATATGGACAACAAAATAAATATTGGAAAAAAAAGAGGGCATGTTAATGTTTGACTAAGTTACGGGATACCAAACTTTAGAACCGTCTGTCGGTAGATACTATCACTGTTCATATAAAAGGCAATACAATGCATTTGGTGAAATACTATTAAAATGGTTGTACGGAGTCCTATTGATTGAGTTAACACAAACACTCCCAAGTTGTACCTCCACCAACTTAGGGAAAGAGATTTATTTATTTAGTTAGTCAGTTAGTTAGTTAGTTAGTTAGTTAGTTAGTTAGTTAGGTAGTCAGTGAGTTAGTTAGTTAGTTAGTTAGTTAGTTAGTTAGTTAGTTAGTTAGTTAGTTAGTTAGTTAGTTAGTTAGTTAGTTAGTTAGTTAATTAGTTAATCAGTCAGTCAGTCAGGTAGGTAGGTAGGTAGGTAGGTAGGTAGGTAGGTAGGTTGGTTGGTTGGTTGGTTGGTTTGTTCATTCATTCATTTATGTATTTATGCATTAACTCCTATTTTATTTGGAGGGGGATCAAATTATTTTTTCTCACGAACTGCTGGGCTAACTGTTTCAATTTTTCCTCAGGGTCACCTGGAGTCACGTGGTGCACATTTTGGCTTCAAAGTAGTGCTCTTATATATATATAAAAATATTTATATATATATATATATATATATATATATATATATATATATATATATATACATATACATATACATATATGTATATATATATATATATATATATGATGAAATCTTTTGCGTTAGGCCTTTTTTTATTTCTTCCCCGGAAAGACAAAACAGACGTGTTTGTATCAGAACATAATCTGACCAAAGATTACGGAAGCGTGTGAAAATTATGAGGATATGGTCATATTTGGCGAAGCTAGGGGACTTGAAACTTTGGAACAGAATATAGGTACCGGGAGCTGCCCATAAATCTCAACAGTTTCACTCATAAGCAAAACGTTCATATATCCCTAAGCATTCCCTACCCAAATTATGATCACAATCACTATTTTACAAATGCAAAACACACTACGAACCCTGGAATCTCAGTTATTCACACTTCCAGTGGGATACTGTTTATAGGTATAAAATAGTGAAAACGCATACGTGGATTAGGGTCATGTAAAATCCACGTTTAACTGAATAAAAACATATCGGGAAGAGAATATAATGAAAATGTTGAATGTTTCACACGCATTTGTATCTAAATGGGTTATGTCTTTCAATTATAAAATAAAATAAAAAATGATGGTTGTTGGTAAACGCTATAACCCCAGCAGAAAATGGATGTTAGGAAATTCTGCCATACATGCATATATGAAGTCCATACAATATTCTATGGCCAAAGCAATAATGTGAGTAAGATCTACTCCTGCAATTTCAGCAGTTATAGGAGAATTTGGACGGCTACCCTCAAACTGATGTTCGATCGCATTTGCATCAAATACTACCATAGGCTCAACTATGATTTGCCTGACAGCAGATTGTGTAAACAAATTTTTAATGAAATTCTGGGAGTCTACACAGGCGGAGCTAAGCTACCCTGGCCTTACTTTCGCTAAATTCACCAAATTTTGATTAATGTTTGAATGGATCGTGCATTAACAACCAAAAACGAAACATGGCTCCAGCCTTATCACAAACTGAGTTTGGAAAGTTATAAGAAAGAATTTTTCCGAGATATTGACGATAAAAGTTCACTCTACTGGTTTCGACTAATGAAATGTTCTACGTTTGGCAGCATATATCTTTACGATAGTAGGAATTTCAATGGAATTAGATTAAAATTCCTGGCAAGGGTCGGTTGCTTGGGGCTAAACGAAGATCTGGCCAGATGGGGGCTCGCAAATGAAATTTGCAGTTTATGTAAACTCGAGATGGAAGTTCTTCCCCATTTTATGCTAAAATGTAGTAAAACAAATCATATAAGAACGAAGTATGTCTTTATGTTGAAAAACAGATTGAGGGAGCGCAATTTGGAGTACGTATGGCATAAGTACACGAGTTCATCTCTGATAGAGAAACTGTGTCTTATACTCGGTAACCAAGCCTATTTATATGGGAACAATATTGGGTCTTTGTTTGACTATATTTGTAAACAATTTTTAACTGAAGCATGGTGTTACAGGCGAGAGTCGCTGGACGACCTGTCTGAGCCGACCTAAGCACATTACTTTTTACTACAGTCTACAGCTGATATATATGGATGTGTGTCGTCTGTGCCTTTAATTTGAGATTTTATATCAATGCTTTGTATATAATTACGTGTATTCTACCAAAACGTGTCTGACGCAACGTGGGTTCTGCCCTGCCCATGGTGCCCCCGCTGTAAAGGGGTAGATTCAGTAATAAATTATTATTATTATTATTATTATTATTATTATTATTATTATTATTATTATTATTATTATTATTATTATTATTATTATTATTATTATATAAGCAACCTTGGATGTGACCATTTGCCTAGTAGCCTGGTTCACAAGGCAACATGCATTGACGTTTTTTACACCCGGCGGAATAGGTATACGGCGCATGTTTGTACTAATAACATTGTCTTTGTCTTAATGTTTTTAAAGTATAGATAGGCTGGAAAGTTTTACTTTTGTCATTGATTTGTCATAGAAATCACTAATTTTCAAAGATCACCACCTAAATTGGATTTTCCGTATGCAATTAATAATATACAAAATCAGCATTTTATTTCGCAATATTTCAGCAACTACGGTGTCAACCTTCGACTGATTTCAAGAATGTCAAGAAAACGTTTCTTGCTTTTTGTTATACTTTTATATATTAAAACCACATTTCAGGGCAATTTTAGAAGGAGATACAAGGTAAGAGTGCACATCAGAAACTTCCTTGCCATCAATGTATTGCTTGACTACAAACTACCCCATATTTATGCAAATGAGAATAAAATCGTATATATATATATATATATATATATATATATAAATCGTGTTAGCAAAAGCTTGACCCCATGAAGAGACGTTCAGCACGTTATTGCTGTTGTTCAAGTTAATCGGAAAATTCGCAATATTTTCCGCTAGAGTCAGGTTATCAATACCAATAAACTTTTTTAAATTGTGAAGGGACCGATGAGAAATTATCCTTGTTCCCTTTGATAAAAATTGACAAGGAGTGTTGACATACACTTCGGCTTAAAGATGTTATTACATTCGGACTCGCTGAAGGTTGTTTCTGAGACCCAACAGTAAAAATGTTGTACTGGAAGGTCGTTCCTGTTTGTCAACATATAAATTGACAGTAGATACAGGAATTGTTTTAATGCCTCCTCTTTTGTGTATGTTTAGGCTTGTTTTTCTTTGTTTATCTTTGTGTATAATTATTCATTCATTTTTTTTATTCATTCAAAATGAAAAATGTCCAACATGTAACCGATGCTTTCCCCGTCCTGAACTATAAGCAGTTTCACAGGTTCGCATTCATGCATCACATAATCCAATTTTATGGTACTCGAACAATTAAAGCGCCTAATTTCTAAGAGGTTAACAGTGCTGTATATGTTTACAGTTTGCTGATAAAGATTGATATATTTTAAAGTTGGCAATTACCTAATATGAACGTGGCTTAGTCTGGTAACAGATTGTAGTTTTGGTAATATTAGATGATAGTGTTGCCCAGAAACACGAATAAATGGAATCACAGTACAGTTAACGTATGACTAATCCACACAGGATATACACGACATTGCTAAATACTAATATGGAATCACAGTACAGGTTAGAGTATGACTGATCTGCACAGGCTATACACGACATTGCAATGTAATATAGAGTCACAGTACAGGTTAGGTTAGACTTATCAACACGGGATATACACGACATTACTATGTATGACTGATCTGCACAGGATATACACGACATTGCTACCTCGAGTATCCTGCTTCGTAAGCGTGCAATACAAGAACCATATATGCTTCTAAAACCACCAACACCATGAGTTAAAACTAACATGAGTGAGATGTGTAGATACTCACTCAATGTGTTCACACACACACACACACACACACACACACACACACACACACACATACATACATATATATATATATATATATATATATATATATATATATATATATATATATATATATATATATATACATATACGATTTTATTCTCTCTTGCATAAATATGTATATTTATACAACATGTATCAAGAAGGTTTTTTCGTGCACATATATGAAAGCGCTTTCTCAATTTGAATTTTAAAAAATTAAGTACTCGCAAAATTCTTGCACAGGTGTCCTGCACATTACGCAAACATGACTTGTTAAACGGCTGCAAATGTAAAAGTATCATCAATTATAAAATCATTGTTATACATATGATATGCCATGTAGCATATTTTAATTTTGTACGAAATGAAGGAGGAATCATTAACTAATATTTCATTTGCATGCTTTGTAAGAAATATATATACTGTTAAAAACATAATCATTGATACAAAAGGGAGTTTTACACAAGTGTTAAGTCAATGAACAATGATGGCCAATAATGTTAATTAGCCATAGTTGAGTGCAGGCCTTGACGAGCAAAGCTGTGAGTAAAAATGCATTTAAAGTAGATTTGTATGTATGCATGTATGTATGTATGTATGTATGTATGTATGTATGTATGTATTATTTATATATATATATATATATATATATATATATATATATATATGTATGTATGTATGTATTATTTATATATATATATATATATATATATATATATACCATTCGAAGCTTTAAATATAGCTGTGGTTTCCATGACTTAATCAATCGACAAAAAGTACTACAAATTGATCAAAGAGGCAAGAATGAGTATATATGAAGTGGTACATCGAATATATTGACGTGTTTAAGGGGAATTGAAACTGTTTGTCCGGGTTCACTGTTGACTGAGGTGGCCCTGTTATATGAACAACATGTTATTCCATTGATTTTATACGCAGGCAAAAGTAGTCGTGAGAGGTTTGTAGATCAGGTCTGCTTTGATGACATTAGAACATGCTTACAAAATGTTCATTTATAATTTACTGCTTATTATACTTTTTTTTATCAACTTCGCAAATTTTTCCACCGGATAATCATACCAGCAATGTGAGTATCACTGATATGTTTTATCGATGGCCATCACAATTATGTTGATGACATTTCTGGAAACGTATAGACAGTGACTTGTCTCTGCTTATACAAGTTGGTGAAAAGTTCCCTGTAAAAGCAAGTGCGTGTATTAATTGCGTGTATCACCAATGGTGACGATTGCAAGGGATCTAGAAGTTTACACAGTGAAGAGTAAGTGTCATCATGGAGTTTGTTTTACATTTCTAATGCAGGATGTTCATTGTTGCAGTACTTGCTGGAATTTCCCTCGGTTTGTACAGGTGGTCTAGCTGCAACTGTTAATTTTACAATCACTGGGACTGGATATAATGACCCAGTTTGTGTCTACTTCAGTTATACACTGCCAGGTGGTTTAGCTAAGATAAGCTGTCCAGCTAGAAAGGGCATATACTGGTTCAGTGGTAAGTCAAATTGTTCGTGTCTGAACTTGCACCATACAATTTAGTAATTATATTTGGTTTGACAGGTTTTCTTCATTCATAATGAAGCTGTGCATTTATAAGCAAAACTTCACGTATTTAGGTAATTCATCATTTGCCACGTTCATATTTATTCATTTTTATGTGGGTTGTCTTTGCTGAATATTTAGCTTAGACAAGGGGCCGCTACTCAGAGAGAAATGTACGGGTATAGGCTCCGAAACATGTTCTATGTAGTTAGCCGCTGAAGACCCTTTAACTTTTTTGGGATAATTCAGCCTATGTCAAAATTCTACAGAAGAACGTGTGCAATCTGGACAAGAGTACTTTCATATGTATATAGGTTAGACAGTGACAGGGTAGCTCATGGAGAGTCAAGACTTCGGATTGCGGACTAGGGTAATGACTACTAGGAAGTGCTTCTGGGCAAAAAGACACAAATACAATATGCACGGACCGGCGCATTGGATCGGAGTTCCAGTTACCCTCGATTACATGGCTCTTCCATATCGACGATTATACTTTCTTCACCGCCCACGTCATTTTGACACTCATATGACGATTCCATTCAAATGGTAAATTGTTAATTCTTTCACTGCTAATTACAACTTAAGTCAAAATACTTAAGATGAACTTCCTCGAACTATCAAATGAATGCTATATTAATATTCTTGGTAAAAATGTCTTTCACTTAAGGTCCTGGTGCATAGCAAAGATCCCATAGTATATAATGGTCAAGCTCAACAGCTTGACTCAGTCCAAAACTTGACACTGAAAGAGTTAAGCGAAGTGCTTTTTTAGTTTTGTTTTTTCTATGAATGTGAAAATGAAAAGAATGTAAAAAAAGAATTTCATTCTAGACAGATAATACAGCAAATTATTGTAATATTTATGGACAGGGGTTCACGCAATGACGGCCTCTAATTATTGCAACAATATTACAAAAATAAACTTTAATATTGATTAAACTTGACTCTACCTCAAGTCATGTCAACCAGTTTCACCACACATCCACAGGAACATTGGTGTGATTGATACCACACAGTTCTAAATTTTCATATTTTTAACATTTCATTGGCTCTTTTTCCTAAATGGTCTCATAGTGATACATTTATTACGTTAATGTGAAACAAGTATAAAACGTTACATTATCATAAAGTAAATGTTCATAAACATTTTGGAATTATCATGCATTATGATTTGAAGCAGACTGCCCATACACATATCAGGAATATTATTGTTGAAATAGGGATTTGTTAAGAAACTTTTTGAAGGGATCAGCTTAAAAACATGTCCCTGATTCGACATTTTACCATCATTAGCACTTTCGGATGCTAAAGATAATGGTTTTCCTTTTAATATTTTGAATTGTGCATATTCGTCCCTTTTTTAAGGGTGTAAAGAGTTCACCCTGGATTTCACTCTCATCTTACATGAACACTCTGCAAGCAGCCATGCTCTTGTGACAAGTAATCTTTCTCAACACTGATTGTTTTTTTTTCAGGATTTTTTGTAAGCAGTGAATAGAATTCAACTTAATTTACAGTTGGATATGGAATCTAAAATCGTATAATCATTTGAGGTATATTTTGGCCTACCTCAAACACAAATGGCTTTGATTTTTGAAGAAGTGGAGACTTGGATTCAACTGTGCTTTTGCACTGGTATTTTTACCTTTTCTCCACTATGAAATACAATTAACTAATCTGAACATAACTGATAACTTACCAACATCTAAGACATACATCTGGGTGCTTCGTGTGAGAAGGTTGAATTCATGACCAAAATGTTGGCGGTTTTGTGTCATATCTGGTACCTTTGTGAAAGACACTATTCATTTAAGTCATCTGTTGCCCATACCTACCAACTGTGCTCCATACGGTGGGGGACTCTCACGGTTTTGTCTAAAATGTTGATGTCGCGATCTGCCCATGAAGAATAATGATTAAATCAATATGCTACCATGCTATCAGCGGTAAAATATTTCCTATATTATTATATTTTGAGAATGTATTGTCAAAAAAAGCTAACATGCTTTTTTGTTTTGAGATGCAGACATTTAAACTTCACTTTTATGTCATTATATGGTGTGAGTATCAAAACAGGCCTCACAAGACTTAGTCCCGTCTTTACATTTGTATTTACCCACATATAAAAAAGTCTGCATTTTATACAACTGTTTCTGTGTAAATCACATTAAACTTGTTTCATTTACATCATAAGAGCTTGTTGTGAGAGTGTGTTTAAAACAGTGATTTTTGCGCATTTTTCTCAAAAGGTACTAAAATTTACTTGGCCTTGATTTTGTCTTTGTTCCTACATTTGTTTCTGCAATTCCGCCAGTTCACTGTCAGTTTATTTGTTATCGACTGCCTGCTCTAAAAATGTTTAAGCCAAACATTATGAAAGCCATTAGGTTGCAAGAATAATCATACATAGTTTACACAATGCATGCCATTATGTTGTAAGGTTAATTAAGAGATCAACCTCATTTGCATTGCGTTTATGCCCCTATACAGACTGAACGGGTTGACAGTCAAACCCTACAGGCTTTATAAGCCATAAACGCAATGCAAATGAATTCCGTTGCTTATGTTCATATTTTCCCCATTATAACACGCGCAATCGTAAAAATGTTGACTTTGCCTGCGCATTCTTTGAAGATCTGCTTGATTCTGAAATTGTTGCTAGATGGCGTAAACAGACAAGCAGGAGAGCCAAGGACTTTTCTGTTTCATAAATATAATGAAGGAGGCTACAAGAAAGGAGTGTCCACTCTGGCTTTTTCGCCAGGTGGATCATCTTTGCGGTAATGGGATTATTTGATTGCGATCTGATATAAGGAGACAGCGGGCCGGGGGGGGGGGGGATTGACCGGTGCATGTGTATTCCACGGTCCGTCCGCTTTGGGCTATTAATGTCGCGCATGCTCACGCAAATTGTTTACCAGTTTTGAAATCTGAGGAACATATTTCAACTTAAATTTAAATGAATCAGTGGATTTGGTGTTTCATAAGGCCCAGCAGCACCCTAAGCAGAGTACGTTTTAACATACTCTGAACATCATTTGCCATCGTTTGCGAGTGTATTCACCCGCACCGCAAGCCGACTTTCATCAACTCACCGTTCGCCCGTATTGTGTGTTTACCTGCGAGCATGTACATTAAAAACTGAGACAAACTTCAATACTTGCAACTGGTTATTTCTGTTTTGTGTTTAAAAGGAGGATTTCCCTGTCACACGGACAAAAATCTAACAACCACCCGTTTTTGTTGCAATGTGAATGATAGTCCGAAATTTACGCAAAAACTAAGGTGCTTATTGCGCCGTCTCAACAAAAATAATTCTTATCCAATGAAAATTGTTGATCGTAAAAATACAGAACGCCTTATCGAAGATCCACATGAAATTAAAATTGCTTTGAAAGATTACTGGGAAAAACTTGGAAATTCAAATCTGCCAGACGAGTATTCATGTATTCTAAAACAAAAAGTAAGTGACCCTTATGAGCGTTCAGAAGAAATATGCGGCTTCGCCAACATTGATATAATTTTCCAAATTATTAGCGAATCTATTGCAAAGGTAAAAATGGTAAATCGTTAGTTCCCTTGAGAAATTATTTAGTCATTGTAAATTACTTGAACTGTTTCCTGATGGCTGGTTCAAGGGCTTGGTCAAGCCCCTATTTAAGGAGGGGAAGCCCGAGATCCTTGATAATTACAGAAGAATTACAATAACCTCAAATGTTTATAAAGTTTTTACATCACGCATGGAAATACAACTTATGTCATTTTTGGAGCGTGAAAATATTTTAGGTGAATTACACGGGGCTTATAGGAAAGGTCGCCGCTTAGGAGACCAAATTTTATACTGAAAGGTCTTTGCAGTTTGAGAAAAGACAAAAAAGAAAAGACATGGCTTGCTTTCCTTGATATAAGGAAAACCTTTGATACCTTAAGTAGAGATCAATTGTTCTATAGTCTTTAGGATGCAGGCATACAAGGAAAACATGGGGTGTTCTGAAAGTTTTATATGAAAAAGTAGAAAATAAATTATCTTCGGCACTTTTGAGAGCGAATGGTTCGAGATATTCAATGGTGTAAAACAGGGCTGTATTCTATCTCCTACACTCTTTTCCATCGTGATGAATGATTTGCTATGTATGCTAGAAAAAGATAGTTTGGGTATCATATATAGAGATACGTTAGTATCAGCCCTATTATATGCAGATGACAAGGTTTTACTGGCTGAGAGCCAGGATCAGTTAAACAGGATGCTTAATGTTGCTGGTAAATTTGCTTCCAAATGGGGTTTGACCTTTAATGGTAAAATGTCCAAAATAATGGTAATTGGCAAAAGGACTAATCTGAGCCGAAAATGGATTTTAAGCGACATTTTATTGGATGACTGCTCTTCAAACAAGTATCTTGGGATTTAATTTTGTAAATCACTTCAGGATACAAATCATATCAATAAGTACTTAAAGCCAAAATTTTCACGTCTTGTCGGCTACATGTGCCGCATCCTAGCATCTCACGATAATGCTAATAGAATATCATTCGGTGAAAGCCTGTGGGAAAAGTGTCATATTGCCCTCTTTGTCACATGGTTGTCCGGTCTGGTTGTGTAATACTAAATAAAATGTCAATGCAATACTCGATAGCACGGGCGCTTCTACGCGTGAAGTCCACCAATGCTATTTCAGCTAATTTAAGAAAACTCAGATGGCTGCCGTGTAATATCATTCTAAATAGACACAGGGTAAACTATTTCAGCCGGATGAAGTGCCAAATTCCTCAATCCAGACTATCTAAAAGAATCTTTGGTAACATGGAAATAAATCATAGAGACAGCGGATCAAACACATGGTGGTATTCTAAGGAAATCGAAAATATATTGACAGGGGCTGGTTTGGATCAGGGGATGTTTGGAACTTATCCCAATCTACCAGACTCATTCTATCGCTTAAGCTTACACTCAAATGAAAACACTTTTCGGGAAAATCTAGATGCTAAAGCTTCACTTTCATACTATAAAGAATTTAAAACATCGTCTTTTTTGGAAAATTATTTATACGACATATCCGATTTTGTAGGGGCCAGATTAAAGTTCAAGGCTCGTACATCCTGCTTGGGAATTCAGGCTGACCAGGCACGCTGGGGTCTATCGGACGGAATGTGTAAACCATGTAACTGTGGTCAAGAAGATATTGCCCACCTTCTCTTCATGTGCGCAGTGCTAAACGAGACAAGGAAAGACTGTTTTTTGCAGTTGGAAAGTCAGCTTGGCTCAAAAGATTATCCGATATGGCATTATTTTATGAGTTCGTCTTTACGTATAAAAACAAACATTTTTCTGTCGAATGGAAAGTTTGATAAAGTATGCAAGAATTTTCTGAAAAGAGCCTGGTCCTACCGAGGCACACTGCTAAAGCAATGACGCCGTACCATTGGCTATTCTAACCTCCGTTTCCCTCTTATTAAATTTATGAAGCAGTGCCCTTTGCGCAATGTACTGGGAATATAATATAATATAATATACTTTATATATTTCAATGTTTTACTGAACATCTCGTGGGGGGGGGGCGTGATGAGCTCTCGTACGTGACTGGACACAAGATTGCTGGGTCTCCCATAAGGTGGGGGGTGGGTTTGACTCGAGGGATCATTGTTTCCCAAGTACTAGTCTCTCGGGTGGGCCCAACCCGTCGGGGGAGCCCCTGCAACTTGTATGTTTCAGTGCTTTGCAACGGTACTTCTTTTCGTACATTTGTACTTTTAGTCCATGTTGTGAGCCCTTGTGGGCATATTACGGTGACAATGAGTGTAAGTCTTGTCCATTTCATCAATGTAAGTTTTATCTGGACGCACCACGGGTTTCCCCCACCCCGGTGGTACCCCCGGTGTAAAGGGGTAGTTTTCCAATAAAATTATTATTATACTTATAACAAAAAAAAAAGGTTACTTTGCCCCTTTGCGGCTTCAATGTTTCTCTTCCACAACCATGATGTTTTATGCTGCTGCCGAGACGCTCAGGATTTTGTCTCTTTTTGTAACAAACTTTCAAATCGAGTTCCTGGGATCGATAGAAGTTTCAAGACCTGTCATTGGTAAATTTAATCACGTGATACGCGCCATCCAATCAGATGCGTCAAATTCCATGTCCTCTCGGCATGTCAACAGTTCAGAAGATGAACACGACAGGTGCACGTACAAATTAGTGGATCTAGGACCTTTTTTAACGTTATAGTTTCACCAAAAAAAGTCTTGAACAAATTTGAACACAGAGTACGGCAGGGGTGACACTTTGTGACGGAAAGCAAAAAAAAAAAAAAAAAAAAAAAAAAAAAAAAGGAAAAAACGTAGATACGTCACGGCACAGTAACGAAGCGAACACGATGATGTGTTGTTTTCCTTCCGGGTGACGTCGACATGTTTCCAAAAACTGTAAAGGCCAGACACTTTACATCTCCCAGGGTACCCTGCCTTTACACGCGCAGCACTTAAAGATTATCAAAAAAAGTTAACTGGTGGCGTGTCGGTTTATGATGTCAAGCCCATAAGTCACCATAGAAAAAACTTTTAGCTGCAATGAGCCTTAATTTGCGCTGCTATAACAAAAGGCGTAAACAAATATCGCCGCCAACATAAACCAAGGATTTGTGGTTGGTGAACCCATGGAAATCTCGCAAAATTCGCTTTAATTAATTTGTATGACACGAACAATCATCGTTCATTATAACCGCATGGATATTTTACAACACTGACAACAGATAAGCGCTAATAGTTGTTTTTAACCGATCGAATTTGACACAATAAATTGCGAGATCTTTCGTGAGGTGATAGAGGTTCATAACTGAAAACTTGTTCGCACAATTGACGAACCAGTAGGAGCCGGTGAAGAAAGGTTCTTGGGTGGTGTCCCCTTAAGAAACGCTCCCAATGACTCTGAAAATAAAGCGGAGTCTAAAGGTGCGCGTTAACTTCGGAGAAGAAGGTCAGATCTAAATAGTTGTGGCCCACGGGAGCCGTGGGGAAGTAAAAGTAGTAACAGCAATCATTGCGCATTGTAAAGAGGCCATTGTGGTTATGCACATATAAACTGCCTTTGCTCTTCCTATTTTCTTAATGTTAAAAACTAAACTATATGTAAATCCATGCACGTTTTATGTCATGGTTTCTATTGTGTTGTACGGTTAATCGAAAATACGTTATGCAACGCGCGCCAGCATGTTTGTGAGTTTCTCATATGTTATATCATGCATACCTCATGTAAGGTCAATCATACATGGTCACATCATGCTTGTCATGTAAGGTAAATCATACACAGGTTGTATCAAACTTGTCAATTTGTTGTAAGGTTAATTGTACACAGATAACATCTTGCTTGTCAATATTGTAAGGTTAATCACACATAGATTACCCATCTCAATCATCCTGACCTGTCAAAATTGGGTGACAATGCATGGGATTAGTTAAAAAAATGATATTTGAAAGTTGGAATTAGTTACCAGTATTTCATCATTCGGAGTACATTTGAATTTCAAAATGATAGATACTCATTTCGGCAAGACATGCGTTACTTTCAGCTGTCTTCGTTGTATTCAGAACAGACTTACAGTCATGAGTGAGGGCATATAACCAAAAACAAAGTTACTGTTATCAATTAGGTAAACATAGCAATCAGTCAGGGATACACCAACAACACAGTTACAGTACTTAGTGACGGCATACACCAAGAACAAAGTGACAATAATTAGTGACGGCATACACCAAGAACAAAGTGACAATAATTAGTGACGGCATACACCAAGAACAAAGTGACAATAATTAGTGAAGGCATACACCAAGAACAAAGTGACAATAATTAGTGACGGCATACACCAAGAACAAAGTGACAATAATTAGTGAAGGCATACACCACGAAAAAAGCTACAGTAGCCATTGAGGGCATTATTTGCAATTTTTCGGTTCACAGGGTTCTCTGTTTGAGGGTTCTTCAAGAAAGCTGATAGTTTTCGTGGACTTGCCGTTAACCATAACTTGCAACCATACAATAAACTGGCTAGAATCTTCCATGCACAGCCTACAAGAATATTGACTGCACAAACACCTAAACAACAACATTGGCTTCCTATGCACACACACACACACACACACATACACACACACACACATGTAAATGTGGGTGGGAGGGGGCAAGATTCGCGTACTAACATCCATATGGCATTAGCTTAATTGGTAACCATGGAAGTGACAATTTTACGGCGGATTCACCCTTTATTGGAGATTTTAAGCTCACGTAAACTAGCCAATGCCGTATTTTCGAAAGTAGCGAAATTATCCATTTTTGATTAGTTGAATCCAGCAGAATAGGCGAAGGCTTGAGCTGCGTTTCATCATCGTTGAACAAGTTAACCAAAATCAAAGGTGTTTGAAACAGAAGTATATGATTATCGTATATGTCTTTCATGTTGAGGAACAAGAATATAATAATTCTGGACATGGAACTGGTTTCATTATATACATATTGCATCTGGTGCCATGTGCAGATTATTACTACTTAATACAACGTTCTCTAGTAGATAAGTTCGATTTTGCTCACGTGGTAAAAACCCGTAACACTATGCGCTACCCGTTCGACCCATGTGCTAATGCATTAGCGGCCCGCTATTTTTGTTACAAGTAGTATTAACTGTGATAACATGATATTGGATGGCGTTACACTTTTCACTGGCCCGACATCAATGATTATCAGCCCGACAGTGTTGGCAGCGCCCGAGCGAAACGAGGATGCTAATGACAGTGAAGGTCTGGAAAATCATGTTATTTGTATATCAGCAATCCGATTGGAGCAAAAGCACACAAGCAGTCAGCCGAGTGGGCTATTGCTCCCCGGGAACTGTAATAGTACATGACAACACATGCAATATGTACTTAAATATGTACTTAACGATATTCTTGGCGGCTAGGATACTGTGGTGTACCTCAAGGTTCAGTCCTTGGGCCTATTTTGCTCACCCTGTACACCTCATCATTGGGTCAACTTCTGCACCAGTATAACATCAGCTAACACTTTTATGCTGATGACAGCCAGCTATACATCACCTTCAAAATTCAGGAGGCAGACATTGCTGTACATCAGATGGAAGAAATTGTTGCAGTCGTCAAGACATGGATGTGTAGTCATTATCTGAAAATGAATAATATTTACTTAATGATATAGACTTATTACAGATAAGTGGAGCTTCTTCACTTTGCAGCAAAAATAACAAGGAATCATTGCAGGGCTTTCAAATTTCATGTGATTAAAAGCTTAGATTCATGACGGGATTACATAAATGTGACAGCTCCGCCTGGTGAGGAGTGAGCGCATTTGTCATCATGTACTATTGATTTTCTGGCCATGCGCTATTGCAAAATTGTAATTGCTTCGCAGAGTGCCTTCGGCCAATCGCAGAAGAAGCTCCACCTAATTATAGTAATTCTTTATTATAATTTTACATAAAGCTTATTTTTAAAGAGATTTCTATACCAATTTTAGACCTACAAAATGCAAATTTTGCCACTCCAAAACCCGGCTGAAGGCTTCAATGTATAACAGTGGTAAAACAACTTGCATGAGTATAATGTACGTCACGCAAGGAATTTTTGGTGCAAATGCAGCATGATTATGCTCAATATGGAATAAATTATAGTCATTTGAATTGGGATGCAACAAAATACAATACAAAAATGGCTGTACAGAATATACACTGAGGAAAGATGAGCTATCTTGGTGATTTGGAAGCATCTGACCAAGACTAAATTATCAACATTTACTTTTGACATTAATCTGGTGGAAGGTCGAAATCTGGTTGACTATATGTTGATTTTGGACATAACTTTTTCTGGATACATTTTGTCCTCTGAGTAACTGCTGTTTATTGCTTACTGCATATGTTGCTTGGAACTGTAAATACACATTACATCTTGCAAAATGTTCACTTGTTGGTGGTAGGTGTTGCATGTGCAAATTATGCAATCATTTTCCCTCTACCCAAATCACTTTCTGAACCTGTATGAACAAATCCCAGGAGCGTGATCATTGCTATGATAGGTAAGGCTGTCACGTCCTTTACATTTACAAGATCGCACATTGGTACTGCTTCTTCGTTGTAACAGTATACACGGCCAAACACATATTTAGCTTTGTTGGGCGGTTTATCATATAATCCCCCATATGTAACTTCAAAGTATACGTTTTATCCTGTGTAGGCTGGCCCGGCGAAAACTCCTTGAGGCCCAAGATTAGGTTTGTGCTTCAGCAGCTGAATCAGATGAGCAGCAGGCCCTGTTTCAGGCGAAGTTGCTCGAATTATTTAGATTTTGTAACGGAAACCGAAAATGATAACTTTTAACGTCATCACAAAATGTTGACCACAGAAATCCCATCAGTTTTACCCAAACCTTCTTTACATCTTTTAGATTTTTCCGCAAAGGTACTGGCCTATGTCATGTAGTTGAAGCCCACTTTTGTGGTCACGATAGATATTTTTGAAATTGAAGTTATCTTTTTGTATGGCGTCCCTCGGTGTTGTTGATTTACCTTCTCAGAAATAAAGTAGGCATAATTGAAGGCATGCCATGTAGCTGCACGAGGCCTCTCGATTCAACTGAAGTATAATCTAGGAATTTTTCCTGTTTTGTGTAACACGGAGTAACAACGTTTCATGTATTGGCGTTGTTTTGTGTACTGCTTTACCTTCAGGGTAACAAGCTGTTGCTGAAAAAAAAAATGTTTTTTAATTTTCAAACTCTGCCTTTGAATGGTTGTGATGGACACATTTTTGAGTAGCTAATCTGTGACTAAACATGGGTTCCAGTTTTTGATATAAATACAGCAGGCCTACCACAGCGGTTGCACGCTGAGATGTAATCCGCCCAGACACCAATGGTCAACAAGATACATTATAAACCTACAGTCAAACAAGATACAAAGAAAACTAGAAAAAATAATTTGCTCGAGAGCAGGTTTGTGCATGTGAAAACTGTGCACATTTCAATAACTGATATGCCTAAATATTTCTCAAAAATATAAATTTACATTTTTAAAAAAAATGTAACCTCTATCTAAGATAGTCTTGTGGATATTCAACATTGAAATCTTGTGCATTAGTCTTGTGGATATTCAATATTGAGATCTTGTGCATTAGCCTCATAAACATAACACTGTTCATTGAATGCACACACAGCTCAAACATACAAGTTGAAGTTAGAATGAATATCTTATCGCTAATAGTCTGAAAGACATTAGTTCCGTATTCAACGCTTCCATTTTGCGTATTGGCCGACGTTTGCATAAGTTTAAATAATGACAGTTTGTTTTTAGTTACTGTTTATTCGATGTATCCACATCAAGAACATATAAATTGAAGTTGGAATGGCATCTCTATCTCCGTTAATTTTGAAGATACTTATAATTGTTCAACATTTTAATTTTGTGCATTGGACAAAATTTGCACAAAATACGATCTGATTATTTAAATAACTGTTAACTGGATAGGCCAACATATGATTTTAAGTTGGAATGACATATCTACGTTTTGAAGATATTTATCACTGTTAAACATTGCAGTTTTTTGCATTGGCCAAAATATCGACTTAAACTAAAATCTGACTCTTTTCAGTCATTGTTTATTGGATGTCCCCCCCCCCCCCCGCAAACATATAAACTGAAGTTGGAAAGACACCTCAAGCTATCTTTAATAGTTTTCAAGATATTAATCAACATCCAACGTTTCAATTTTGTATATTGGCCGAAATTTACATAAATATAACACTGGTAGTTTTCAGTTATTATCCATAAGATGCCCCCAGAGCTTAAACATAAAGCGAAGTTGCAATGGCAACTCTATCTGGAAAGATATTCACCGTATTTATCATTAATCAACATTACAATTTTGTGTGTTGACCAAAATTTGCATAGATTAAAACTTGGCAGTTTCCAGTCATTAGCTATTGGAGGCACCCATGGCTCTGTATGTACCTCTGTTGCAGGAGGCTACATCAACTTCCTGACAAACAGACGGTGACTTTTTTCACTAGGTTGATTCATGGTTCGAATCCTCAACGACAAATTCGCAGTTCAAGAGCAGTGTCTGCTAAGCCAAGAAAATATTAAGATTAAAATGCCAAATCAGATGAAGAACCGTTGGAGACATATCAAATAAGTAAAAATAAAATGTCTTTTTACATCATCTATCAAAATCTCAGGAAGTATTTTATCTGCTATGTTGTTCCCACCCTCGAAGTAATAGTTTGTTTTTGGGGCGACTGAGAAACGTTTTAAGGCACTTTGAAGTAAATTTTTTAAATCTTGAAACTTTCTTAAAGTTTCCATATGGTTAGAAGTAAGGGAAAGGGAAATTATGACGGGTGGCTGTGGCTTAGTTTATTGTGAGAACTTGATTTGTTTCCGCTATAATCACATTCTTTTTCAGAGATATGAAATTTGTCATAGAATGGTGTGGGGCCACAGTGGGATATAGTACAAATCATAAGTTTACAGATGGACTTACACATGCATGTCTGTCACACAAGCTTTATGCATTCTTCCACAACAGTTAGATACTTGTAGCAAATGAGGAGACTACCTGAGAAATAAAAACCAAAATTGAAATTTGTCCCCCTCTGCCCCTGTCAGCCAAGTGCACCACGTTCACTGTACCCCAGCAGCGGGGCACTGTCGTACAGGACTCCCGCCCGCAAAGCTACTTTCCTTATGAAGGTTCTAAACCACTAAAATGAATTTGCCTGCCCAGAGAACCCTGCCGCTGCGGACCGAAGAACCAAGGAGGCCCACATATAGGCCAGCGTGACCCGATATTACACCGCCCGGAGGAGAGCAGACAAGAAAATTGACGTCACGCGTTAGAAGGCTCTGGCTAACAGGACAGTGCATGCTCGTCAGAGTATACTGACAAAGATTTAAAGTAAATGTTATACAACACTAGAGCGGACCATTGGTTGTTCACCTACCTGCAAAGTACACTTCTCTTGAAATTTACCTGACACTTCAAACGAAATGGAAATCCTCCTGTCTATAGAATACGATTATTCATGAACTCTACCTGATACTAAAGGCAGCAAGCAGACTCTTTATGCGTGGCCAAAGCGAAGTGTTCCCTGAACGTCTGAATGATACATTGAGTGAGGTCACAATTCTACTTACTCCGTGTCAAGGGCTCTGTCGAAACCAACCTTCTATTAAACACAATCAATCCGTTTTCAGAACAAAGCTCCTACTTGCTGACTGGCATCTTCAAGGGAAAGTACACAGTGAACTACATGTCCACAAACAATACTATGTACCGTGTTATCTACACAAAATTGTCAGCCACTTCATCAGAGCAATCGAAGGACATTGAAGCATCTTACCTTCCTTGGACTCATGCATTCAGGAAATAAACATGTCGATGTTCAACAATCTATCTAAGATATTCACAAACATGAAACAAGATGACAAGGACTTAAAGGCTGTTGCAAATTTGCACAGAATATTTTAACATGAAACAAAAGCCACAAAAATGCTGATATTTTGCTTTGCTATATTTATGTAATATTTCCATAACTTACAACTCTCCCTTTCTGAAAAATCGCACCGAACGACGCGAATAATAAAATCCACAGAATCTTTCTAATAGGCTAAAAAATAAGAGTGAAAATAAAAGTCATTTTGTATTGGAGCAGAGTTCAAAATGTACAAATATTAGACTAGCAAAAAAAGATTTGCTTCACAGCAAATCTGTCTGGGTGCCTTCAAAATAAGAACAGTTTAAAATGCTACACTTTGCCATTGTTCAACATAAACTGAATTTTGTGTATTACCCCCAATTTGCATAAATTAGAGTGCTACAAATTTGTTTCTTGGTTTGTTGGATGTGGCAATGTCCCAAACGTAAAAAAAATAAGTTTGAATGACACCACAGATCTGTAATAGTTTTGAAGCAATTCAAGACTTTAATTGTGTGTATTTGCCTAATTTGCTTAAATTGAAAGCCTACAACTTTGGTTTATGGTTAATTGGATGCAGCTCTGCCACATACCTACAAATTGAAGTTGGAATGACACCTCTATGTATAACAGTTTTGAAGTTATTTAAGATTTAAATTTCTGGTATTTGTCTTAGTTGCATAAATTAAAATTGTACAATTTTGGATCATGTTTCATAGGATGCAGCTATGTCACAAAACCATAAATTGAAGTTGGAATGGCACCTCTATCTATAATAATATTAAAGCTATTAAAGATTTAAATTTTGCATATTCACCTAATTTGCAAGGATTAAAATCCTATAACTTTGGTTTATGGTTTTCTGGATGCGGCTTTGCCACAAACTTACAAATTGAAGTTGGAATGGCATCTCTATCTATAACAGTTTTGGAGATATTCAACACACAATTTTCTGTTTTTTCCTGAAATTCCTTTCTTTCTTTCTTTCTTTCTTTCTTTCTTTCTTTCTTTCTTTCTTTCTTTCTTTCTTTCTTTCTTTCTTTCTTTCTTTCTTTCTTTCTTTCTTTCTTTCTTTCTTTCTTTCTTTCTTTCCTTCTTTCTTTCTTTCTTTCTTTCTTTCTTTGCTTCCTTGTTTTTCCTTTTATTCCATGGCACCCAAATTTGTTCTAGTGACACTATTCTTCCCCAAACCACCAAACTTACCATGGTGTCTGACCTACCAATGAAATTTTGCCATTTGGTTTGCAATAGTCACGATCTTAAAAACTATGCAAATGAGGGGCAATTAAAAGTTTAAAAGCTCGATATCTTCCAAACTATTGCAGATAGACACAATGTTGTAACTTACACATGTAACTTTGAGACATTTGGCAAATCCAATGGCATGAAAACAAAGTTGGTGAATTTTAATGTATGTTAAATGCACTGAATTTCCCAACAATACATAAGTACCCAGGGTGCTTCTGCTGCATAGACTTTCATGGTGCTGGGCAACCATTTTGCATTCATAATAAATGATCTTCTAGCCATCCATGCTAGGCAGGTGTATGATTTGAAAGGGTTGGGTCTTGTAGCAAATTGGGGGGGGGGGGGCTCCCATAAACTGTGAAATGAAGTTCTCAATAAGATACAGAGAATCTCTTTCTGGTCATGCAGAACAGATCTGCTCCATGCTGCCATATGCACAGGCAGGCTCTTGTTCCCACTAGTGCTGGGCAGAACTGTCAGTGCACTATGACTGAGACTGGTATCCTAGTTGGTCTGTTTGTGCCTGAGGCTATGTCAGTTTGCTGAGCATAAAAGATTAAAAGCTCTATATCTTCCAAACTATTGCAGAGAGACACAATGACAATATATCAACAATCAAAATCAATACAAAGTAGGTATACTTATATGTTTTGGGGGTCCATGGGAACCAGGGCTCTGGTCTTCTTAACAGAACAAGCCTGAGTGTACCCTCTGTTAAAAGTAGACTACTTGGCCAGACTCAAAGTTTGTGTTATGAAAATGTGTGTGGCTGTTTGTTTTCATTTGGACAGGTCACTGTAATCATTCAGTGTGTGCCGGGTTAGTGAGTTCAATGAATGCTGTGCAGCTTCACTAAGGAGCCGCAGAGTTGGCCTGTTGTGTGGATGACTCACATGTAATTGGTAACGTGGAATCAGCTAGAATGCTAATCTACATGCATAGGGGGTGACCCAGAGAGGTTTCAATGTGATGTGTGACTAATTGGAAAACACTCGAACAGTGGTGATATTTCTCTGTGTCCATATAAACCATATATTTCCTAACTGAGACAGGAGAACAGGAAAACAGGAGAGAGAAAGAAGAGGGGAGAATTCTGAAGGATCTGACAGAAGCTGTGTGTTGTCATCAAGCAGTTGAGACTGTGAGCCATTGTTTACATTGTACCTGTGAAGTGTGGGCAGTGTCTTGAGTGGACTTGTATATTTGGTGCTACCCATTTACACTTTGTACCTGTGCAGTGGGGACATTGTCTGTGAGTGGACTAGTATATTGTACCATATTGGAACCAAACCGTCCCTCTGTGGGATTGGATCAGCAACACACCTTTTAGTACCACATTGGACCCAAACTCTACTTCTGTGGGATTTGTACCAGATCATTTGGCACCTGTCACAGGACTTTGAACTGTGGGATAGTATCTGTAGTTCATCTCACCAGAGATTAGTATTTAACTGAGACTGTTTGACTGTTGAAATACCCATGGAGATAAGTGTACCTACCTTGTACTGTTTTTGATTGTTAATATATTGTCATTGTTAAAGTTATATCATTGTTGTCATTCTTTGTTGAGTTCTATTAATATTCAAAAGGTGGGCATCGTAACACGCTTCATTATAAAATAAGCTTGTATGTGCCCATTTTCAAATTGTTCCATCGTATAAGCAGTACCTTTCATTACCACATTGGACCCAAACTGTTCCTATGTGGGATTTGTATCACATCATTTGGCACCTGTCATAGGACTTGGAACTGTGGAACAGTACCAGTGGATAACTTCACCATAGATTAGGATTTACATCATACTGTTTGACTGTTGAAATACCAGTGGAGATAAGTTTACCTACTTTGTAAAGATTTTGATTGTTGATATATTGTTATTGTTAAAGTTATATCATTGGTGTCATTCTTTGTTGAGTTCTGAATATATTCAAAAGGTGGGCATCGTAATAGTATGGTCTTCCAGTCCTCAATGATTGTTTTCACAGCTTTGTGGATTTTGACACATTGTTTGGATTTGTGTCATTTCAGTGGACACTTTCATGTCTTCGTTTTCTTGTAACCAGTGAGATGAAGCCTGTTCTTCATAGCCAATACTGAGACAGTATAGTGCTTGTCACGGTTCACAGGTACATGTACATGTAGTTTTTTGACAGCTTCTGTTAAAATTTATTTATGTAATAAAGGAAGAAAGGCAGTCTTGTATTGCATGTATACACTTCCCCTTGAATTATAACATGCACTGTGTATGTATACGTACATGTATGAATAATGTACATGCACATGCACACATACTTATCCATACTGCCCAGAATAACTGACCCTTACGGGAGTGGGCACTTTTCTCTGGTCACATGGGTGACTTTTCTCTGGTCCCAAGGGTGCCCACTGCAGAGAGATTTCACTGTATAAGTAAACACTGGAATTGTGAATTTCTTTTTTTCCTTCTTTAACTTCTTTTCTTTCTTCTTCACGACCAAGTAGGTCTGGAGATTTTCTCAAGCACCAGTTTTTCAAAAACCACCAAACTTGCTATGGTGACTCACCTAATCAGTCAAATTGTGCATTTTATTTGGAATAGTCATGATGTTTAAAAGTATGCAAATTAGGGGCAATAAAGATTTTAAAAGCTCCATATCTTCAAAACTTTTGCAGATACTCATTATTTCAATGTGCATATACAGGTTTGTGACACCTGCCACTCTAGTGGACAGTATAAGTTGTAGAATTTCAAATTATGCTAATATAAGGGACTTTGAGCAATTTCAAAGTTAAATATCTCCAAACCTATTATGCATAGATATACCATAGCAACTTCAATTTATAGGTTTATGGCAAGGCCCCATTCAATGAATCATAAACCAAAGTTGCAGGCTTTCAATTTATGCGAATAAGGGAAATACACAAAATTAAAAAGTTGAAAAGCTTCAAAACAATTATAGATACTACTTTCAATCAAACTTCATTTTATAAGTTTGTGGCATGACCACATCCAATGAACCAAGAACCAAAGTTGTAGCATTTTACCATATAGAAATTAGGCTAATACACAAAAGTTAGATTATGTTTAACAACGGCAAAGTGTAGCATTTCAAAGTGTTCTTATTATGAAGGCGCTCAGACAGATTTGCTGTGAAGCAAATATTCTTTTCTAGTTCTCTCTTCCGTCTTCTTTACCAGTGCATATGTCCGACACTTTTCTCTGACATTTTTATACATAGAAATCCCAAACTTGGTGTGATCGTTGCTCCATACAAGGAGTTTGGCCTTTTTATGCAGAGAACTGAAGATGTTTAAAATTCTGCAAATTAGAAGCTTTGAAATTTTATGTCTTGAATATAATAGTATCATAGATAGAGATGTCATTCCAACTTCTACTAGAGGGTTATTGACCATTGCGCATCTAATGAATTTAAAACAAAAGTTGTAGCAATTTAAATTAGGCTAATTAGCAGCATTTGCAACTTTCAATCTTGAATAACTTCATACTATTATGTATAGAAATGCCATTTTAGCATTTGCTAGGGGTTTTGTGACCATTGTGCATGTTATAAATCTAGAACAAAATCGGTAGCAATTTAAATAATGCAAATTACCAGCATTTAAAATTTTAAAACTTGAATATCTTCAAAACTATTACAGATAGAGATGTCATTTCTACTTCTTCTAAGGGGTCATTGACCATTGCACATGAAATGAATCTAAAAAATATGTAGCAATTAAAATTATGCTAATAAGCAGTTTTTGAAATTTTCAATCTTGAATATATTCAACACTATTTTGCATAGATGTCATTCCAACTTCTACTAGGGAGTTGTTGACCACTGCGCACCTAATAAATTCAAAACAAATGTTATAGCAACTTGAACTATGCTAAGTAACACATTAGAAATTTTAAATCTTGAATAAAGTCAAAGCTATAATAGATAGAGATGCCATTCCAACTTCTAGTTCTGTCTTACGGACTAGTTGTACATTGCTATCCCAATATCCTTTGAAGACACACACACATTGATTGCTATGCAGCAAATCATCTTTTCTAGTTTTTCACTGTATTTTGAGCTATTTGCATTGGTAATAGTGTACAGCTTAGTTCAATCTAGCCTTCTAGAATAATTGTCAGTATCTTGCCATTGTGATGCTATATATCCTGATACAACTCTCAGTATCCTGCAACAACAGCGCTCCATATATGTGGTGCTAGAATATATAGCCTGATACAGCACTGGTCAATATAGATATAGTCTGATACAATGGTGATTAGTGTTTCACAACAAATCTCAATAGTGCTCAGCAGTTTTCCACAAAAACTCGGTAGATAAGTTCTCAACAGATGTCAACAGGTTTCCAATGGGCTCAGTTGTACCCAACAAATCTCATTTTTGCTCTCTAAGTATGGAAAGTTTTACAACAGAACAGTATGTAAAACAGAAAAGCCAGTATCCCTTTGGGTTTTTTTTTTCTCGAAAGCCAGTCAGGGAGTGAAGCAGGTCAACCCTTTTGGATCAACTGCCCTTCATTAATAATAAATGATGTGATCTGTATCCAACCATCGAAGAGCATTCAGTCATTACATACTGCAGCAATGTGTGAATTGTTCCACTGTGAGCTGGTTGTACAACATGGGCCAAATGCAATCCGTGGTTTGGTTTTAAAAAATAGGTTTTCACTGGCAGTGAATGCTTTAGTAGAGCACTGTCTGTAGCTATTGTGTAGTGTTGCAGAAATCTTTCAGCAAAGGCTCACCTTTTAAACAATATATAAACCACCAAAGGACAAGTTTGTGCACCTGCATGAACTGGTACCAGGAATATACACAAAGCCGGCTGGGGTAATATATGCACAAGGAGCTGTTCAAGAAGGCCTCATATATCCTTAAAAAAATTACACCACTTGTTCCTTGGCCAAGCTAAAAAAAAAGCTTCTAATTCGCATAATTTGAAATTCGACCAATTTCATTTTCTGTCCATTATATTTGCAGATGTCACAAACTATACATGCACATTGAAATCTTGCGTTTATCTGCAATAGCACAAGGTGCTGTCGAAGAGGGCCCCACATATCCTTTAAAATGACACCACTTGTCCTCAGCCAAGCTGAAAATGCCCCTATTCAGCATAATTTGAAATTCCACAACTTTAATTTACTGTCCATAGTATTGGCAGGTGTCACAAACCTAGACATGAACATTGGAACTTTGTGTCTATCTGCAATAGGTTGGAAGATATAGAGCTTTTAAAATTTTAATTACCCCTCATTCGCATAATTTTAAAGGTCATGACTATTGCCAACCAAATGGCAAAATTTCATTGGTAGGTCAGTCACCATGGCCAGTTTGGTAGCTTTGGGAATAATAATGCCTGAAAAAAACTCCGGACAAATTTGGGTGCCGTGGAACGTGACGAAAAACAATATGTCTGTGTTGGCACCCAGACATAACTGATCTTCGGGTGAACTGAATCGGAGACCTGAGGGGGGACTGTATTCTGGGCTACAACTCATTGGGACCATCTCATATATTCAACAATTTATTTTCACTGTGTTGGAAAACATTTAAAAATATAGTAACCATGTTTATACATTTGGACTTAAATATTACGACTGAACTCACTTCGATGGTTAGACTAACCTTAATTTCTATTGGTTTAGTACATAATAACTTGTGGCAGCCCGTGGGTGGAGTGCCATCATAAGTGTATACTGACTAGTCACTGCTTGATTAAGTTTCGCTCCCTGACACTCCAGAGGATGCTAGACGTTTTGGTAACCTTGTCTTCGTGAATTTTCATGGATCTTGTGGCCTTTTCGAGCCATTTCGACCTGACTTAAGTTACGTTTTTAGTAGTCTCTGTCTTGTTGGTGGCAGATCTATATTACTGGAACACCTGGAATAGCAATCTCAATATCGATTGCTCCTCTCGTCTTCTGCATCTTCTGTCCCAACAGATGCGTATCTAACGCGTCTGTCGTTGGGGGGGGGGGAGGGGGGGGGGAGGGGGGGGGAGGGCAGAACTCGTGGAGCCAGATGGTCCTGCCTGCGGGCGATCTTGTGCTGGAGCAGCTGAAGTGGTTGTACGATTCTGTAAATTCGATACGTTCTCCTCCGGAAGCGAAGGTCAAAGAGCTGGTCTGGTACAGGATATCTTCAGCATCCCAAATACGCTGTATTAAATGCCTACAAAAGAAAATTTTTGTTGTAAATGCGAGCTTCTCATCTAGAATCGACATGGGCAGTTTCCCGAACTCTTTCCACAATTGTGCTCCAGGCGACTGCATGTGCATCATAACTTCGGAGCATCAACAGAGTCTCTTCTTGTGTAAAGCCAGAATTGACCCTTCTTGCTATAAAATAAACTAAATCAATGAAATTCGATTAGATATATGCCACGAAATTAAATTAAACAAAGTAATATAAGAAAGTAAAATAAGCAGAGTAAACGCTAGGTTTCAGTGAAAGTGAAATCCAGAGAGTAACAGTAAAACAAACGAGTAATTATGATTTCTCTACTGCTTATTCTGTAAATTTAAACTTTTATCATTCCCAAATATGTATCAAACTTGTATCTTCATAACATAAATTTTAAAAGGTTCACTTACAAATCTTAAACTTGTTCTTATTTTTAAATACTTATTTCCTCCAAACGTATCCTTGTATAAATGCATTCAATGAATAAATTACAAGTTTAAAAACCCCATGGTGGATGAACCAAGGTAACACTGTACGTATATTGATATTGTTATAAGCTAGAATGAATAAAACTTACCTGTTGACATAATTGTATGAATTTAAAATTTGAATAACCACCAAGAATACACCTTTTCTCCGTAACAACCAATGAGATGTGGCACAAACATTGACAGTGCTTGTATTTAATTTTAATATTCAATGAAAGGGACCGTTTATCAAGCCTTATGGGATTTGTTTTAGAAAAGTGATATGCATAAATTTTTCCTGCTTAAAAACGAGACAGGATTCAGCTATAAATAATATGCAACCTTCATAATGTTGAAATGGGCAGTGTGCTTATTTAGAACAAAAAAAATGTGTATTTTGATTATTATACTATAACCATAAACTTAAACTGTCTTTATTTGTGTATTGGTTTAATGTATTTTTCAGGCATTACATAAAACTGGACCTCAGAAGACTGGCATGGATTTTACCTCAAATAAACAGTCCTCCTCGAAATCATCATTGTATAATTAACACATTTGTTGATATACTTTCCATTTTGGCGCGATCACCTAGGGTTAGCCGTTACGTTTCTGCCACCCGCCGGAACAGATTTGGACTGACTGAGGACGAAATATGGGTTGGTCGAGTTGTTTTTCGATTGATTTATGGTCATCCAAATGAACTTATTTCAATTGCAGGTGAAACGTTGGAAACAATGACTGAAATGTTGCAAGTTGTATTTCCACTGGACAGAGATAATTTGTATGTAACAAATGGGCCTTAATCACGCAAAACCAATTATTTCTGGTTCTGATGTGGCTAAAATCATACACTATGTATATCATTCCATATTTTTTGACATTTAAACCCAACATGTCTGCACCTTAGTGAACCTTTTCTGGCCGATTTTGCACCAAATCTATGCATCGAATATAAAACTGCTTACAGCAAATGAGCAGTTGGAATTGAGAGGTGAATAGACGGACACGTACTAGGCCGTTGGTGCAATTGACGGAACTTCATACAGAATACAAAAGCCGCAACTTTTGTTTTATTCAGGTAGCAGTGGGTGTCACTGCGTAAATGCACAAGTAATTATAAATAACCAAAAACAAATATGTTTTGTCCAATCACGTTTCAGTCAGGAGACACTGCAATGATGCTCAGACACACTGACTTATGCCACATATTGGTCCACGTACAAAATAAAATTTTCCAAATAAATGGATGTTACTAGGAGATAAAATTTACCCAACTGGTCATCTATTAATGATTTCATTCTCCACGCAAGAAATAAACAGACGCCCTCATCACGAACGGACAAATTATCGGATATTTAAACGACATTGAACAAATATCGTGTCTACA